>BOPP01000199.1:828492-839461 GCA_017312745.1 Gryllus bimaculatus
CCGACGGAACACGGTTCTCGCATTACAGCGTAAGTCAGCGGACGCAGCTCGTATACCCAGCTGCACTGCTACGCGCCTCCTCCGCCCGCGCCGCCCGCGCCGCCCGCGCCGCCCGCGCCGCGCCAACCACATTTGGCGAACCACGGGGCGACGGTTGGGTGAGGCACCGCGTCAGACACTCCTGTCAATCACTCACATCGTCTCAGCCTTTTTCTTTCTTTTATCGGCGAACTATCCGCTCACGCGCCCGTCTATCTGGCCATTCATTTCTTCCTGCCATTCTTATCGTTCCTAGTGTTCACGTCAGAAATATGAAGTAAAGCTCTGATTTCAACGTAGTGGCTCTTTAAGGTCACGAGCTGAAGAAGGAGATACTTTTCTTCCAATCAAGATCTTATTATGACTTATATTTTTAGGATTGTAGTTCTTGATTGGATGACAATGTCCCTGTCTACTTCCAGCTCGTGGCCTTGCAGTGCCTCTACGTTTAAATAGAAGTACAAACATTATTAAACCGCATCTGTTTCACGAAGCGACGTTTCTCTCGGAACTCCCTCGCAACATACCTAACAATATTCTCGTTATAGCCGCGCATCCTATGCTTTGGGTAGACCCACGCGGTATCCCAAATTGTATCTTCTACCTCCCTATTTCAGTGTTATCTACACTCCGTCAACCACGCCCATTTGACGCTTCTTCCGCCTTCCACGGCTTTACATAACAAACTCCTGTCTCACCCGATCTTCACTCCGGTGCACAGTTCAACTAAGCCTTCGCATAGTTTTGGCACTTTCGCCGACCGTGGTCTCTGACAACTCTCCACAAGCATTCACAGAGGCGCTGCTGGCCTTGTGGTGCGACGAGCCCTCAGCTGTCCCTCTCCTCTCATTTGCCCCTCTCGCCCAGCCAGCGCGCCCCTGCCCGTCGCAGTGTCTTGCTCGCAAGCGCCTTACCGCCAGATTAGTCGCCTTGGCTAAACGTAGGTCTGCCCGCGAAGCCACCTACGTGCTACGCACAGAGCAAGGGGAGCAGATTCATCTGGAGCGCGCGGGGGTGGCTTGCAAGCCCTTCTGCGGGCTGCTCAGAGTAAACTTTCTGCGAACCAAATCCCTTGATGCACGCTCGTGGGAAGATAAAACATAACGCTTTACACTTTCTAAACATCATGAAAATATTCAGACGAATTTTTATTTCGTCCAGTTCTCCACACATCCTAATATTTTGTATTGCGTTACCTCATAGAACATTAACAGAATAATATTAATACAAAACCGTTGAATTCATTAAAAATAAAGTGCTAAAGAAATATAACTGATAATTAAACAGAATCATTTAAATCAGACAAAATTACTTAACACTCTTTTCCCTCTTTCTACAATCCAAACATGAACTGACGATTCATCAGTGTCGAAATGCAATAGAGTGTAGTTTCCCTCAACAACGGCATTGTGTAAATTATTCAGCTCATTGAATCATCTCAATCCCATTTTTGTTAAGATAGAATACTCTGAATACTCTCCTTAGAATACTCTGAAAAGATCCATTAAAAATGAATAGTTCCCTAACAGTAATCCGAGAAGGGTCAAACGACAGTTGCTTGCCAGAAATGGTAGACCGAAAGAGATTTATCCGTGAGTAATACACGGTCTCGTGGACATACACAGGTACACCATTTCTCTATAACAATAATGATGATGAAAGTGTTAAATAAAAAAAATTATCTCAAGCAAATACAACATTATAGTCTATAATTCACGGAAAAATAAACCATTTGTCACTGATGAGACGCATTCTGCAAATCACATCAATAAAGGAGAAACAAAAATCTCAAATGCATTCCTCTGTATAGAATATGAAGTAATATGCAAATATCCACTATGTCCCTAATGGGGAGATATGTTAAACCACGATTCCAAATAATAATGTTATTACTACGGAAAGGATTTTAAGCTGTGGCACCTTTGCAAAAAATATAGCTGATTTCATACGTATTGTTTAATATATGTATATGAACACAATTTGTTGCTCTCTTTTTGCACTGTTTCGTGAGATTACTACATTTTGGCACCTTTAACTCCTTTTCTATGCTCCAGCAACTTGTTCTTCACTTTTTTCTGCGTTTATAAACGATTAGACAGAAAAATGTATTTTTCTCTTCTTGAACATCTTTTCAAAATTTCATTTAATCAGACATTAGCAATATTAAATAAATATTAAAATACAATTTTTCTAACCACCAGTAATTTATATCCCAGCAACAATTGTCAGTTTGTAGCTGTGAAGTCAAATTTTAATTTTAACAGTAGTGCCGCAACACTTTAACCCATTCCCGCTGGATTTAAAGCGCTGCTCAGAGAGGCAAATCAGAACATTTAAATGAGTGTGATGAAATCCACTTGACAGTGACCTGAGGAAAATATTTACCCTTGCCATCGCGTTGCCATTACTTCCAAAATAATTACTGGCAGCGCTTCTAGGTTTGGAGGGAAAAGGAGAGGAGCGTCAGGGTATGTCACCGGTGGCCGCAAGACACGAGTTTCCCACTTGGGCATGTACTCATGCGGACGCAGTTTGACGCCCCTGCGAAGCACGTTCTACTACGCGATCGCCGGGAAAAATACGTTCAGTCAGTACAGGCAATTTTTTAACAGTTTTCTCTCTACTACACAGTTGGGTAAAGGGGTATGAATCACGTCTGGGGGACTCTACAAATAGGAAAAAGAAATTGTGCAAAATGATACGAATATTCTATAAACGGAGTACGTTAAGGTTTAAACCGTAATACAGTTGTTTCAACAGCACCTTTTTGTATGAATTTTCAGAACATTTTTCTCCCTATTACAACCATAACTTGCACCTGAAAATCCTTTCCCCAATACTAATTATTATTATTATTATTATTATTATTATTATTATTATTATTATTATTATTATTATTATTGTTATTGTTATTGTTATTGTTATTGTTGTTATTATTATTATTATTATTGTTATTGTTATTGTTATTGTTATTATTATTTCCATTCAACGCAATTATTATCGTTAAACTTGATCGCGTGGGGCGCAGATGACGTAGGCGGCGAGTGGCGGAAGCGCTGTGTCCCCGCGCCGTCCACCTGCCGCCCGCGTCGCCGCGTCGCCGTTACGCGCCTGGCGAATTAGCGGGTGCCAGTGCGAAACCGCCGCCACGGCAGGGCCAGGGCCAGGGCCACTGTCGGCACCGCTCACGTGCACTTCCGCCGGCCCTCGCCACCCTTCGCTTCCTGCCGACTCCCCCACCCCGTCCCCCACCTCTCCCGCACGCTGTCGATCCTTATCCGCTACCCTTGCCCTCTAATTACAGGAACAATTATGCCGTTCCTTGCGCGGGGTCGTTTTAAACACATTTATGCGTTTAATTAATTATTTCGCCGACCGAAAATGGGGCGGTGAATGTGCCGGACATATTATTTTAAGCAAGCGATGTGGAACTAAAAAACGACTATTTAATTTATTTATACAGAACCCCGGTAATCCGAACTAATTGTGGTCTGTTAGGATTCAGAAATTTTAGGATTATCGGAAAAATTTATCGTATACAAATACATCTATAGGATAACCAGACAATACCGCGCAGAGTGCTATGTGAGAAAATGGCAACGTAGCCATCGCGCCATCACACTGCATCATCAGATTCAGTTCCTTACGGCAAAATAATCTTACCAAGTTGGCAAGTTCTTCTAAGTCAAAATTACTGTATCATTAAAATGTGAGACTCGCCTAGTTACTAATGCAATAAACGTTTCATTTCAACAACTTGTGATTCAATAGTTAGCTGTTCAGTTCTACCGTAATTATATAATCTTTTTCTTTACCCAACAAATAAGCATTTTATTTATTTTGTTTATTTTTCCTCTAGCTCGAATTTTGTTCAGATTATTCGATATTTTGGATTTGTGTGATTCGGATTAGCCAGGTTCTACAGTATTCTTTTATTCTGGCGTGGATCTACGGCAACACATACTTTGGCCTATTATTCGTAACTAATATGCAGCATTATGTCAATTACAAGCAAAAAAATGTACTTCAAATATTTCAGTTTGACTTCGGAAAACTCTTCTCCTCAAATGCCCTGAAAGCTCACCGTGATCTCGTGCTCTAGTTCGTGTCTTCTACCATCGCATTAGATAAGTAAATTTCAACTTTTTGTTGCGTAAATGGTCTACAGTGTGAACAGTGTCACTTTATTACGACCTTCAAGAATAATTATGTAAATGAAAATGTTACGCGTATACGCAAGGTGGGCTTGCAACACGTTGCGGGCAAGTACACGTTTCACCAAGGTTGTAGGTTCAAAACCCTCTTAAGTTATGGATGTTCTCAGTTTATTGTGGCGTGGCACCCCCCCCTTTTCCAGGTAGAAACCTCAAACCCACATTCTCTCTTTCTTTGAACTTTAATGACAAAGACCTTACATGCCTTTGTTATGGACCTATGGACTACGTCATTGGCGCTATCGGAACCTATTGACCTCTACTGTGTGTTCTCGTAAAACCATGTAAACAGATACAAAAGAACATACATTGCGTCTGTGCAGCGCAAATTTTCCAAAGCATTTTTATGCCAAAATACTTCACGTGAACACACAAGGCTCATATAACGGACAATCACTCTACTTAGTAATCAGAATGAGGCTTATGCCAGTATTAGGCGGATTAAATTCAAAATAATCTCTTCATCGTCATTCATACAGCTTTATCCATAAAGTCATATGCAGCCTATAATCATATCGTCACTTTACTTGCGAATTAACCTGTCACTCCTAGCATTAGCACTTAAGCTGTGACCCATTAAATTCAAGAAAGGAATGCCAGAGGCCGGGAAATATGTAGTTTGGAAAAACTATGGTATATTACCATGAACTCATACTGACAACAAGTTTTCGTTCTTCGGGGCTTTTTCCCTTAGAGTGATGGTTTCTTTGTCCGGCTTTGATATGATAGAGACACCATTTGGATGAATGCCAGAATTCGAAAGGTTAGAACGCGTTGGAAGGTACATGTTGGAAAGGCTTATATGCCTTCGTCCCACCTACATAGTATCAAGTAACGAGACATTTTATAAATTCAAAATGAATTTAATAAAAGAAATAAATAGAAACTATTTATAATGTTCCTCAAGCCAGCCTATTTGCGAGCCACAACAGGTCACTACAAGGCTTCAATTTCAAACCCGAAATTTGGGCACGTGCAGATAATCAGTATCGCTTTATCTCTCCCTCGCGCATTGTGAACGCGAGAGAGGCCTCCTCCCAACACGGCCAATCGCCTCTTTTCGCTCACAGCGCCCTTATCTCCCCCCGCCCCCCCCCCCCCGCTGCAAAGGTGAAATTTGCGACGCGTTCGCCGTCAGCGCGATGGCGAAATGTGACGCAGTTACTCACGGGATGGACTTGGGGTGAAAGGGGCGGGGCCGCCCCGCCGGCCAATAGCCCGTGTTCGCACTGCGTAAATTTCCATATCGGAGTTGTTAACATGTCATGAAACACCATCCGCCGTGAGAGTTAACACCGTGTTGGTGTTAACAAACCCACTTCGTCTTCCCGGCAGATTTAGCAGCTTGTCGCCAGCGAAATTAAGGTTCTAATAAATCGTATGTGTAGGGCGTCATAAAATGACACGCGAAGTTAAACAATTTTGCAGAGAATCCGCTTGCACAGTCTGCATAATCAGCGGAGCTAAACGGAACAGAACTTAAACACTGATCCGAAGTAAAGCAAAGGAGATATTTGAAAAATAAAAATAGTACAAACAACTAAAGAATTAGGACAAAACAAGAGACAATAATGAAAATAACACGAAGGCTACAACAGACGCCTTTGTACACGTGTCTCCTACTGAAGTTGCGTCTTGCTGCTCTTCAAGAGAAATGGTGCATTTGTTTTACCTACATTCAAAAATATTAGAAAACAAATTCGTAATAACTTTCTGCATCTCAAAACTAATCATCAGTTATAATCTCCACCTAGGGAGTACATGACTTACATTAAATCGACTGGCTTTATTTTTGCATTCCGCCTGCACTCGTATTTAATTTAATTTCATACGTCCTCGTAAGCGAATGATCAATGTTTTTAGAATGGGCTACATTGCGGTATTTAGCGTCGCCGCCCGCAGCTGGTGCATTTTAGGCAATGGAAATACGAGGAAGAGTTGGGATAATGTCGAGTTCGTTAGATAAAGGGTGTTTCTCTTCGAAAGAGTTTATGCTTGTTAACTATGATCAAAATATCAGCCATTTCATCCAATTGATAATTACTTTGGTATCTACTGCAAATATTGTTAAACCATCTCAAAATATATCCGATTTAAAAATTGTATCTTTATTTATCTACGTGAAAGTTTTCCTAAATAGAAATTAATATTCAGTTGCTTCCTAATCGATAGTACACTACATGCTATAGATTGACCTTGTTCAAGAAACATTCAAAAGAAACACAATGTATGCGATTGTTTTGACACACACACACCTCTCCTCTATTAACCACCATTGCTCCAAATAAAAGGTAATCATAAATGGCATATAAATAGTCAAGATCAACACTACTTTTAAATAAAAAACAACAAGATCGTTTTCTGCTATCTGCTCTCAGTTTGGAAGTTATCCAGTGTTGCATATAACATGATGAGAACTCTTCTCTTTATTTCGCCCTTTTCTCTCCGTCGACAAATCGCGCCTTTTTTATGGGTTGTGACGGTCGACGTTACGATCGAAATTTTATTGCCTAAGTTCAGCAGCAACGTTTCGTCAGGGTTGTTCTTAAGCGCTGCAGACAGCTCTGAACAATTCAGGCACATTTCTACAAAGTTCTTATAAAGGATTTGATCGAGGGTCAGGAATAGTAATCACTAGACCCTGTAATGTTCTGTATAATTAGAAAAGGTAAAACCAATGTTTCAATAGAAAATTCAATGAAGAATTTTGACATATTTGCATTTCTTAATGCCCAGAACCTCAAAAAGGTAATACAGATAGACGAAATGTGTTTCATCAGCTGTTTGAACTTTCTTTAAACGGCATTTATGTGCAAATATTACATACGTTTTAGTATCACCAGTATAGGTTGCTTTGGGAACAATTTTTAGTAAATATAATATTCATTAGTAAATGTAATACTGTTTTCGAAACCTTTTTTCCTTCCCCCAAATGAAGATTTTTTTTCTTGTTGACTTAGAAATGACCTTTGGAATGCGGCGCTTCTCGTGTACTGATGATACCCTGTTGCTATTGTGACAGAGTGCAGCATCGCATATTATGTATCGCTCGAGCGCTTCAGCCTCGAGCGTTTGGAGATGGAGCACCTGCGTGCGGGAGGGGCTGATACTCAGACCCTTGAGGCATTCACAGGTCGCATCTTGAGGAATAAATGAGTCTGATTTGCGATAGGTGAGTGTAAAGTTGCGCATTGAGGATATTACCTGCATAAGTAACTCACATGAAACTTGAAAATATTCTGCAATATTCCGTTCGATGCTACATTTAGTATTTACTATGAAATAGCTCTGTGTGCTATGGAAACACAATGCGTCTGCAGTGGAATCTGTGGCTGGCGAGAGGGCTAGCAATATAAATTACGTTGGCAGCACGAATTGCAGCTTGTAAAAAAATAAAGATCTAAATTGCCTATCCTCCACAATCATGACAGATGCTGGAAGTGCTGTCCCCGATATTTGTTAGAAGTGATCTGCTTGCTACGAACATAAATTCAATTGTTTTAAGAGTCTTCGATTTGGCACACGTTATAATTAAGATGTAAATATTAGTTAGCCTTTTTTACAAACAGTAGATCATAAGAATGTAATTGATTAGATAGCAATCGACATTGAGCTCCTTTATTGATACCAGCTTCACTTGAGAGAAAACTCATTTTTATTTTGCACTGACAACAAATGTAACAGAGTACGAGAGAAGTACAAAAAAGTATATAGCAGGATAGGATGTAACAATATTTTTATTCAAGTCAAAAATGATTGGGATTCAAAACATGCTCTATGATTTACACAGAAGGAAAGAATTCATTAGGATTGGAAACACGAAAAAGTGGCAAAGATTTTAGTTTCCTAAACCGGAACTTTTTCCTGGACTGGGAGTAATTTAATGCGCGAGTCTTCTCCGAGTTGGAGTCCGCGCGTAGGTGAAGGTTGCGACGTAGGCGCTAGGCGATGCGGGGCACGTCGCGGGGCGGCGGCGGTTGGCTCCTGGCCATTGCGCCTCTGGAAGCGCCAGGGGTCAGCGCTTGCTGTTGACAAACAAACGGGCATTGCCTCTGTCTCTGCGGGTACTCTGTAACGGCTCTCACCCGGAGACACAAGGTTCGAATCACGACGGGGGAGGGGTGTTTTCGTGGATAGCGATTCAGTTAGTACGAGTTCAGACGCTATCTGGAGGAAAATTCTAGTTCCCGGCCGCTCTGAGCGGTAGTTTTCTGTGGTTACTCCGATCAATACGAGGCAAGATCCGTTTCTTCCTTATCATTGTCCCCTTCTCTCTCTTTACAAACACACACACACACACACACACACGTACACTGGCATGCGCTACGCTTCCACGAATGTCGATTCCCTTGTCGAATGTCGAATGTCTCTGATTCCCTTCAGGGAAGATACCTTTGGGGGAAAACACACAAGGTTACATGTAGGTTAGTGCGAGGTCTCAACAGTCAGCAGGACAACAATATCTATCTGAATTACACACTCTCACTACACCAACAGGGCCCACGAGAATAGCAGTTGACATACCAAAAAGCATCAATAAACACATACAAGATTTCGCAAAAAGGAGATCAGCGATAGGAGGTTGCAATGAACACTGGTGAAAGTGGTGTTTGAAAGATGTGTTACGGACGCTACTGAATAAGAATACCATTTAGTATTCGACATTTCTCAAAAAGCTCAGTTAGTTTTTTGTTACTCCGAAACACATTATTTATTGTACAGTGAAACGTAATAAAACGGCCATCTCAATGAAGAGTTTTGCTTCATTAACGGCCTTTTTATTTCATGGAACCTATTAATTTTCGTTTGAGAAATTAGGGAAGTATTTTTATATTTTTAAGCCGTCAACTGATTTCTACTCAATAGGCTTACGAATTTTCAGACCGTTCAAATAATCTTTAGTTAAATTGACCTCTTTCGCACAAGGAAGCAAATTCTGCATGTTTGAGTAACGAAAATATGACACTTCCACGATAACCAAATATAACTGCGGGAGGTCGAGTTCTGGAGTCCGATTACCAGTATTTCAGTAGAAAGAATCAATTTCTCTCCGATTGCATATTTAAGAAATTCAAGCCTTTGTGATGACGCATCAAGGAATCAATTTCTTGTACTCTGATCTTGTGGAAACACGCCTTTCGAGGTCATCATTATTGTAATCAGGATCAAGTGTACATTTGAATCGTTTTCCTACTTGGTTTCGCCATGTCCGTAAGCTCACCACTAGGCATTTGTCTCTTGTTTTAAACGTATTTTTTTTATTTTTTTGTGCATTTTTTAATTATTTAATTTAGGAAGTGAGTGAAGTAGTTGGGGGTTGGCGGTTTGGGGGGTAAGAACAGGACAAGGCAGGGCAGTACCAAGCAAGGCGGGAATGGAAATTATGGAAAAAATAATACCAGGGTAAGACCTGCCACTTAAATTTGTTATTAACAAAATAAAATACTCGTTTATTTTCTCAGAAGTATAAATTTGCTTATTGGCAGAGATGGTATAAGCAACGATTTATAGATTAAGAGGTGGTTAGTTTAATTACATACCAATTCTCCACCACTACTTCTTTAACTCTGAAGGACCACCATGAATTAAGGTTCATATAACCTATTTCTAGCTGTAAAGGTAATCGATTGGGAAATAGTCACCATCACAGAGAATTAAACACAATAAATGCGAATTAAGATGTATAATTAAACTGATTGAATAGTAACACATTAAATATGAGTTCAATATGCTGCACAGAAACATATTTCAATGAATTTAATAACGAAAGAACCAGTTAAAATTTTTCAATTAGTGCCGTGCTTCATAAGCATGTAAATACAATTACATGAATACACTGTATGGAATTTACATAAAATAACCATAGTGCTAAAAAATAAAATGCACAGTTTACGTGGTCACAGCGATCTGGAACTGATAATGCTCCAGACTGGACGCACAGAGCGACCCAGCTGAGAGAGCGTTGTCGGCAGCGAAGGTGAAAGGCAGGTTGGCAGACCTGCAGTGGCTCTGAGAGCGTAAAGTATATAATTGCGTGTTCTCGTTGAAGCTTGATTACCTTACTTAGTTACTATCTTACTCAGAGTATGAACATGCCTGTACAACGGGCACTAACACAGTTGTAGAATAGAATTTTTAGTTCACACGTTGAATAATATGATTGAAATAATTTCTGTTGCAATATTAATCCATTACACCAAGGAGGTAGAGACGTCAGAAGACAGTTCAGATCGTCAACGATAGCACAGCTGAAATGTTGTCAGTGAAACAGTTCAAATGATTGCGATTGCAATGTTCGATAAACACTTACCCACGCAGGCAGTAACACACAGTCTTACACTCGCGTATAAATACGGCAACGTGTGGTCAACTCGAATGAATGTTATTGGGAATATACAAAGTACGCAATGCCTTGTGCTACACAACACGATTAACCGAAAGTGCGTTAATAATTTGTTGCACAGAAGTTACAAACGCACGCATGGCACATCGCACAGGTAAGTTATACGATATTTACTTGTAAACACAACCCGACTACCATTGTTCACTGTGAGAGATAACAAACATCAATATGCGGAAATGGAGCTGACGGTAAAACAAAAACCTCTGCAGATAATAACGAACTCTATGATTGATTTGATAACTCTTAAAAACATTATTTAACTGGAAATTAATATATATATATATATATATATATATATATATATATATATATA
>BOPP01000199.1:839486-883846 GCA_017312745.1 Gryllus bimaculatus
CAGGAGGAGGAGATGGATAAAGCGCAGAAACATGAATTGGTCTTCCGATTCTCGTGTTAATCCGCATCCGCTGTCTCTTCCTTTTTCGCAAATATCAGACAGAGATTATGCGGAGAATCGCATCGCGCAACAGTTTCAAGAATAATCCCTGGGAATGCTATAGCGAGATATATCTTCTTCATTTGAACAGATCGAATTTCGTATTTCGTATCGACATTTCGTATCAAAGGTTGAATATTTAGATTTAGATATACAAACATTTGAAATAAATGTTAAAATAAACGAATAATTATACAGGTAAGTTACATACAAATTTGTTTTTACATATCTCTATAACCTAAAATAATCTATAATATAAAATGAATCACAAAAATTGTGTTGGTAAGCCGCATAACTCAACAACGGCCTGGACCTATTTGGCCCAATTTCCTTTTTTTTAATGTTCGTTTGAAGTTAAAGGATGTGTTTTTACGTCGAAGAAAAAATCGAATAATTGCCGGAAATCCCTAATAATAGCCCTTTTCTTTTTCTCATACAAAACGTTTTTCTAACTAAAATGTAAGAGTCAATTGGCCTTTAATAGCTATTGTATAAAGTACTATATTGTTGTTTAACAATGGTAGATATGTTTCTAACGTCAAAGAGTCAATTTGCACTTTATTACCATTATACAAAGTTTCAAATTTCAATCACATCTATCAAACAGTGTGCGGGTGTGTGCGTTGGTTGGAGCACAGAATACATCGTTGAGGGTTTAATGTTTGCGGTCCAAAACTATTAAACAAAAATAATGTATAAATATAGATATGCCTCCATTAGACGAAGCAATTAGGTAGAGAGACGCTAAATGCTACAAACCAAGAAATTACCGATCCAATCATGCTGCACAAAACGGTGACGAAAAAGAATCGTGACCGGAAATAAACGAGAAAGAATTCCGAATATCAAACAAACGCATGAGCGCGAGCGCTAAATTCAACTAATAATAGCGCAAAGGTTGGAATCGGAGTTGCTTTCAGTTACGAATGTTCAATTGACTACATAACTCCAATGAAGTTTGTTATTGGTCTATGAACTCGGTTTGCTCATTTTAAGAGCATTGAAATATAAAAACGAGCTAAATGGATTGGTGTTGGGGCAAATGATAAAGTGAAACTGATAGCCATTGGAACACCACCAGAGCCATTGTACTCATGTTACAATACACTCTTGACAAATTGCCAAAAAATATAACAATGCTTTTCAAATGACCTCATTTGGTCAACAAATTGTAGTTCGGGAAATTTTACGCCAACTTTCCAGGTAATGTATTATAGCTAGTTAATCATAATTGTTTTTGTTCCTGTTACCTAAGTTAGAAAAAAATTGTGTTACTAATCCTTCAAATTTCTTAATCATTAGAATCATAATCATCACTTAGTCCAAGAAATTTACAACGAAAGATTGATTCAATTGAGGAATGTGCTGATGAGTCAAACAACTATTAATTCATTAGTCCTGGCGCGCCCATCGTCCAATGCATGATGCTTTTAAACCAAAGAGTTGATCAAGAAAAACTGTATAATCACAACACTTTGAAGAATTAATTTCAAACAAATCTTCCACTATTGAATTGAACAACAGAGTATGTATTTGATACTCTTATGAAAGTAACAAATGATGAAACTGGAGGGATTTACTTCTTAGATGCACCTGGTGGTACAGGAAAATACGTTTTTGATTTCCATTAATATTAGCAAAGGTTCGCTTAAAAAAAAAATTGGCAACTTGCACTCGCTTGTCAGGAATCGCAGCAACTTTGCTAACAGTAGTAGTCCGAACAGCCTGTTCAGCAATTAAATTGCCATTAAATATGCAAAGCAATGAAACTCCGACTTACAACATTTCGAAGAAGTTCTGCAATGGCAAAGGTCTTGCAGGAATGTAAATAATTTAATTTGGGATGAATGCACGATGGCAGCATAAAAAATCGTTGGATGCTTTAGACAGAAACCTTAAGAGATCTAACCGAGCAATCATAAGCCAATTCGTGGTGCAATGATTTTATTAGCAGATATTTTTCGTCAAACATTGCCGCAGTGAATTCCACGATCAACACCAGCTGACTGAACTCAATGATGTCTAAAGTCCTCCAATTTGTGGAAACATGTCAAAGTACTACATTTAAATAAGAAATATGCGTGTCGATTGCAAAATGACCCACGTTTTGGTAATAGCGTAATTTCCTATAGACATGTTGACTTGCTGCATTAATTTCCTCAAAGTTTTTGTCAGTTAATCGATCAAAAGATGACTTATTCAGAAGGTGTTTCCAGATGTTTCTCAAAATAATAAGAAACGCATCGGCTGGTTGAGCAAAACGAAGCTATATTGCTTCAAAAAACATAGATGTAAATGATTTAAATTTAAAAATTCAAAGAACAAATTACAGCGAATCGAGGAATATAAATCAGTTGGGTTGGCACCTAAACCAAGATGATTAGTGAACTATTCACCATAAATTTTTTAAAATCACTGGATTTGCCAGGATTGCCACCGTCACAATCTTCAAATTAAAAGTTGGATGCGGCAGTTAAGTAATGTTGCGAAATATGACCCACGTCTTTGCAACGGCACAGTACGGTTAGCGATAAAAAATTATAAACAATTACTACAACTATACTGAAAGGAAAGTGTAAAGGAGAAGCGTCCTCATACCGCGCATCCCAATGATTCCGACTGATGTGCCGTTTGAACTTTAAGCGCCTACAGTTTCCAGTTTCGGCTTGGTTTTGCTAATGACATAAACAGTCGCCAGGGGCATCATTCAGTGTGGTATTAATCTAGAAAACCCATGTTTCTACATGGTCAATTGTATATTGGCCTGTTCCGCGTGTGGGAAAACCATCAAGATTTGTTTGGTCTATGCGCCAGGTAAACCAACAAAAAAAATCGGTATAATCACAAAGCAATGAAAAAAAACTGATTTTTGTAAATGATTATGATACAACATGAATTAACAATAAAGCGGATTACTTACTTTAAATTGCTTATATATTTTTTATTCAATTTTATTTCTTATTCACAACGACCCCTATCACCAGGTGTGACGGTTCTGGTTAGGAAAATTTTTTAGGCCAGACTATAAAATATGTAGGAACAAAAATTTTCACTAATTACAAATCTTTTTGACAGGACGAAGTCTGTCGGGTCCGCTCAGTAATATATATTATATATATATATATATATAATATATATATATATATATATATATATATAATATGTATGCCAAGAAAGATATCTCAAAAAACCATACACATATTGGACTCTCCCGCGTAAAGTACACAGTGTTTATTATTTTTGACGTTCAACGTTCAATTATAAAAAAATTATCTTGCTACCCTGTTCAATTAAACTGAAACTAACGTTCCAAGGTGAGAATTAATTCAGCCTTAATTTTGTATAACGACAAATGCGACCATTTCTCATAATGAAGCGGCATTTAATAAGAGAATGATTCTGAAGTATTCCCCACGGGCTTCCGTTGAAACATACCACTTCCGGCACCCGCGCGGCCGCATGGTGTCTCGAGGCGCAGGTGGGGCCCGCTCGGCCCGGAGGTCCATTTGCCAAGGCGAGGTCAGCGGCTGTTTACCAAAACACCTCGCGGTAAGTCACGTGATCCCCGCCGCCACTCCTTCGCGACCGCCAGCTCGGAGCAGGGGGAATGAATGGCGACGGGTGCGGGGAAAAACGAGATGCAGGGGCGAAGTGGGCGAACGTGGGGAGGGATAGTGGGAGGGTGAGCGGGGAGAGGAGGGACAGGGAGAATGAATGGACAGAGGTGAAGTGGGCTAGTGGAGGGATGGGGGTGGGACGCCGGGTTCAGGTAAAACAGAAGACCACGGAATGCGGGACGGCGGTCAAGAGGACAAGGGACGGCGAGACAAAGGGACTGGAACACGGGGCCAGGGACGGTACAGGGGTTGGGGTCGGGGGACGGGAGACGGGCAGCAGGTGGGGGAATCGGGGGCGGGGGCGAGGTGGGGGCGGGAGCGGGGCGGGGTGGGGGCGGGGTGGTGGTGGCGGCCTGAGGGGAGCGGAGTGGAAGGACTGGTGGAGCGGGATTGTGGGTGGAGCGGGGTGGTGGTGGAACGGGGGTGGGGCGGGGAACGTTTGACGTTGGACGAGGGACGGGGGACGAGGGAGCGAGGGACGGGGGACGAGGGATGGGGGACGAGGGAGGGGGACGAGGGACGGGGGGCGGGGCGGGGGGCACGGGGGACGGGGGACGGGGTGGGGATAGGAGGCGAGACAGGGAACGGGATGGAGTGGGGAACGCGGTGGAAGGAGGTAATGTGGGAGTGGTAGGGGAAGGGGCGTCGCAGGTCGCACGTGGACAGAGACACCTGAGACAAATGCTGCCTATTTACTGAAGAACTGGCTGCTTTGACGAAAAACAAGCACTTGCACGGCGAGGGGCATAGGTGACACAGCTTTCACCTGAACGCAGGGCATTCCATTCACTCGTTCCGCTCATCTTTCATAAGGGTCCAGATAACTTAGGACATAAATAGGCACTCCCAAGACCCCTGAACCTAATAGTAAGAAGTTAAATTAACTCACAAAATACACATGTGAAACTAAATATAGGGAAAAATACATTCTTTGAAAGTTTTGAAAGCATTCCGCACATATGTGTTTTCATGCTACAAAATGTAAATACTGTTAACACTAGAAATATTTCGTTGGAATATGTTAATAACAACTAATTGTCACATTGATCCGTTTAATTTTCTTTTTAAAACAGTGATAAATATTTTTCTTTCCTCGTTTAATTAAATTTCTACATATTTATAAAAGATCCCATGATCCAAAGATCCATAGATTTTATCACGCATTGAGATACCTTCTTATCAAAAATTGCCCCCTTCAAAAATATTATTTTTCTCTGGCACAAAATAATTATAGCTGCGCCGATGTCCTTTCGTAACCAGGACAGTGAATTATGAACAATAACACTCAGAGACCATGCTTCAAGATAAACTCAGCAATACTAAGAATCCGAAATTGAATAACGTAAATAAACCTCTGATCGAGATTTGTATGTTTACTTTTCAAAATTCAGTATTATTCATTCTTTGTTCTTTGTTTGAAGGCAATTTTTGTGAGTACTCTGGGTGAGTGTTTACTCTCCCAGTCGTGATCTACCAATCTTTAATTTCACCGATGCTCTTGAATTAACCAAATTAAGTATTTTAAAGGATAAAATATTGACAAATATCTAATCATGAGAAATGGGACTGCAAAATCAACAGGTTGAATATTCGCGTACGAAAAATCCATTACCAACCATATTACATACACCAAATATAAACTGATTCGGATTTAATAATTCGTTACATTTAGAGGCGCACGTAGATTTTTTCTGGATAGGAGGCTATAGATGTTCAGCCGAAGTGAATTTTATACAGTTTTCATTAATGCTGAATATAAAATGTGTTTTTTATGTTGACTCATAGTTGATATAAATATGTATTAAATTATTTAAAATTGACATATTGAATGAATTTAATAAGTGTACAAAATTAGTTAAAGCAATAATTTTAGTTTCTCATTTCGGATACAAAATTATGTAATATAGTGCGAAAAAATCGCGAATTTGGGGCAGAAAACTATCATTACAAGGTCCCGGTGACGAAAAAGTGAAAAAATCCAGTTGCAAAATTTTAGAAAAAAAATCCTCTTATCACGTGATGAAGTCAGAATCCATGTTTTGTGGGTTCCTGATATCTCAAAATCGAATGAAGGCTAAACGTCTGTCTGTGGGACTGTGTGTGAACGACGCTGGCGGCAAAACCGTTTAGCCGTTACTCACGAAAACTGATATTCCCCAATCGATCTGGCCGCTGCGGTGGCGCCTTGAATTTGAAATCGAGATTTTCATATTTGAAAGTAGTTTACATGAATTCCCTGGATCCCATTAATCCCATGATTCCAAATTTTAAAAAATATTCTACGTTTTTGATTAAAATGTCACATGTTCGTTACACTATTTTTTTTTAAAAATAGCAAAAATTCAATTTCTTACGTCTTGCTACAACTAGAATTATTAAGATCCTTTTTTTTTACTTTTAATAAAATTTGTTCCTTAAAGATAGTTTTTAAAATAAGGTCATGTAGAATTTTTTGGAAATTTGAGCGCGAATTTTTCAATTTTTTTCGCGTGTGAAATACGTGCTGTGTTGCATCACTAGTTAAATATGTATTAATGGTTTTAATAAACTTCGTACTTACAACTACATTTCATTAAAATGCAGTGTTAAGTTACGCTTCACAAACTAAACGAAATAAATTTGTTACACACAGCTGTAAACAAGGAGAATTCGGCGAAACGATTTTGTGGAAATATAAAATACAATATTCATTTGCACTTAAAGTATATATCTCTATTTCTCATTTGGATTTCGACCTCCATCTCAATCAATTATTCGTCATTTTTTCTTGATCAATTGAGATAATTCTGATATGGTTGCTTTGCCGTGCACCTGTAGAGTAAATTTCACTTCATTACCTGCGCACTTTTTTTAGCGCTGAGCGGTAATCAACGAGGTGTTCGTAGGGAGTTTCTTTCGTAAGTTGTATCAGGGAGAAGAATGTGTATCTTGTTGACCGATGCAAATAGTTTTAATTACATTGGATGAATTACGTATTTTCATGTAGGTAAAAATTCAGGTTGCAATTCTTATTCATAATACAACTAATGTTTGGAAAAGAGAGAGGGCAAATATTCCGGGACTAACGGTAGGCAGATTTTACTTCTTTCTCCTACACCAAATCAATGAACCAATCAACTGCCAACTCACAATCTTCATTATTATTATTATTATTATTATTATTATTATTATTATTATTATTATTATTAATAATAATAATAATAATAATAATAATAATAATAATAATAATAGAAATAATCAAATTTAAAGATAATTATACCGAATTTTGTTTTATGCAATATTTATTGCAAGAAGATGAACAATGAAAATTCCAAAGGCACTCACCAGATGATCCAATTATGAAAATATCGGTATGGAGGGCAACCACTGCACTCACCTATCTGAAACAGAAAGAGGAAAACAATCAATAAGGCTTTAGTTAGAGAAACATATTGGTGCAAACAAAAACTAATATCGAGAGAACACCCAGGAATCCCTCCCTCCCCCAAAAAAAGAATTCTGCCGTTCCACATGATAATAATGCGCAGTCCAACTGCGAGTATTATGGACTTGATGTAGTGTTCCATCACCAGATCCCGAAATTGAAGGATAACAGAAATTTCAAATATATCTGTTATATGTAATATGTACCGATATGGGAAGATTTCGGTAAAAGATTACAGAAATCAGATTATAAAAGCAGAGGAGACCATCCTTGGAAAATACGTGTGAAAGCAAAGATGATTAGCAGTTCTCCTGTGATCTCACTATAGTAATTGGATAAACTACTTGACCAGACTAGTGCTTCCTTTATGTAGCCAAATTTAAAATAATACTTCATTCCATCTAGGATCATTCTCGTAATATACTCATCGGACATTTATCTTTATTTTATTGTAATATTATATTGTTATTTAATTATTATTACTATTATTTATTATAAATTTTATTATTATTATATTATATAATTTATATTATTATTATTATAATTCTATTTATTATTATTACTTTATTATTCTCACTTCTACATTATTATTTTATATCTATTTTATATATATTATTGTTATTGTTTATTATTTTGTCTATTAGTATCTATGTCCTATACAGTGAAGGGAGTGGCAATGTGTTAGTGTTGTAGAGTGAAAAGTTTATGTAAACTAGAAGTGATTTTAGAGTTAGCTAGAATAAAATTGGATTCAACTATATAATAAAATCGGCGCCCCTAATTCTAATAGTAACACCCAATGTAAATGTTTAAAAATTAGTAATTCAATTTTAATTGTTAATCATGTTTGCCACGAGCAATTAAGCTAAAGCGAAACTTATAATCTATACTTCTATATCTATCTATCTTATCTATCTATCATTATCATATTCTATCTATCTATCTATCTATCTATCTCTATCTATCTATCTATCTATCTTCTATCTATCTATCTTCTATCTTCTATCATATCCATCTATTTATCTATCATCTCTATTTCTATCTATCTATTATCTTATCTATCTATCTATCTATTATCTATCTATCTATTATTCTCTCATCTATCTATCGATCTATCTATCTATCTATATATCTATCTATTATCTATCTATATTATCTATCTCTCCTATCTATCTTATTTATTTCTTATTCTTATTTCTTATCATTATTCTATTCTATTCTATCTATATTATCTTATTCTATTTCTTCCTATTTCTATCTCTATCTTTATCTATTATCTATCTATCTATCTTCATCTATCTATCTATCTATCTTCTATCTATTATCTATGCTATCTTATCTTATCTTTTTTTTTTAACTTGTGGATTCTGTTGAATCTTCAAAGACGAAGAGGGCCCACATCATCAATCAGTGTGGATTCTCTCCCACTAAAACCACAACCCTTTGTTTCTGGCGTTATCCACCCTGGAAAACGCGTTATGCTATTACTTCAGTGTGACAGCTGTTTACTTTCGAGGTTATTCAGGTTCAGCTATGATGGTTTCTTTTCGTCTTCTTCCTTTCTGAGAATGTCGACTTATATCTCTATTGTGTCCCTTCGCTTTACAATCATAAGTGACATGTTTCTGTGAGAATTCACCGACCTCCTATCATGCGATGCCTTAGCGTGTCCCATACTCGGAGATTATGGAAACTAGTCGCGTCTATCATTCATGGTTCCGAGAAGAATATCCGTTTCTGAGTTGCTGATTCTTTTAGTATGCCTTAAAACATCCATTGCCAGTGAATGCTTGAGTTAAGTGGTATTGTCGGACCCGTTGTTTGCGGCTTATCCATTTGGTATATCGGATGAGCTATGAGTCCATCTGCCCCCGGTCTCATCTCTGTCCCCACGTTACCTCCACGGTGCATCACGTACTTTTCTTTCTCTCTCTCTCTCTCCCTTCCTTATCTTTATGCATCGCCTTCCGTTGCCTTCTTGTCGTGGGAGTAATCGTAAATGCTTTCGTTTTAGGAAGAGTGTCATGAGGTAGTGATTCTTCGCCAGCATTGTATATGAACAGCACCTTCCGGATATGTTCTATACGCCGATGTTATTGCGTAGAGCTTCCTTTTCCTCTGACAGACTGCATTTTCCTTCTGAAGTTATTGCTTATGAAGAGCTCCTGCCCAATCGTGCTTGATAGAGATTTTCGCAGTGATCACTATCATTACATTTCTCGTCTTGTTCCTAATCTTTCCTATTCTTATCTACTTATCTATCTATCTATCTATCTATCTATCTATCTATCTATTTATCTATGTTAACGATTAAAGAAGTATTTTCAACTAATTGTAGCAGGCAGTAATATTGCATTGTGCGAATTAAAATTGAACTTTTCATTTGTTTAATGCAGTAACGCAAACACGTACAAAGGTCCACGTCTTTTCCCTTATGGCGTTATGGGCAATGTGTAAGCTGAGTCCCTAGATTCCGATACTGACGCTTTCGTTTCCGATGCTAATTCAGCCATTTTATATCTAGGTGTGGGGAGAGTTGTAATAGTTTGTTTATTCGGAATCACTGGACTACGCAAAATTAATATTAACATCTTTGAGAATCTGCATAATGCGTTCATTATTGTTATTATTTCTCCCCAACTCTTGAAGGCTGTCTGGCGCGGCCAAAGGGTGGGAAAAACATTTTTTCACACTAATTAAACAAACATTTCTTCTTCAAACATTCAAGGGACCAGTGCAAAAACGGGGTGACTCCACTCTTGGCCAAATGTGTGTTATTGTCATCCACGAATTCGAATCCGACCATTCACGTAAATTCAGGAGGACTTACGTGGAGTGTACTAGTGGTGCCCTCAGTGCAAAAACAATGTGGCTCAATTATTAGAATTACTGTAGGATTTTTAAAAAATCAGAAAAATTAAGCAAAAATAGAACTTCATTACACAAAAAGTTAAACAAAAAGAGAAAAACGTTTTCACAAAAATTAAACAAAAGGAGAAAAACATTTTCACACAAGTCGGTCAGTCGACACAAAATGCCAAATACCTACATACAATATTAAGCAAACATTTTTTTTTGTTTTCACCCAAAACCCGTCCAGTGTGGTACGCCATGCTAGAGCACGTGCGACGCAAGGCCGACATTGTACTGAGCAAAACGGCCGCAAGAGAGCTCGCTCCACCCTGCACCCGGGCCACGCCGCAGCAGCAGCAGGGGCGCCCCGGCGCGGGGGCGGCGTTCACCGCGACGCCTCGTCCTGCTCGGCGCCGTTGCGTGAAAATGGCGGGTGGGCGGGCCGGCCGGGTGCGCGGGCGCGGGCGTGCGTGCGGACAGGCGCGGGCGCGGCCGTGCGTGCCCGCAGGCGACAGCGTGTCCTCGCCGCCGCCGCCACCGGACGGCCACGCACTGCCGCACCGCGCGCCCACGTTGTCGCTTCTGCCGCTGTGGCGCCGCTCGCGCTCGCCACCGCCCCAGGCCCCGCGTGCTCGCGCGGGAGCTGACACGGGAGGGGATGGGCGGTTCGCAAAATGTACGCGTCTTATGCTCCGCGTGGCAATCACGTAATGAAATGCACGAAATTGCTGGATTAAAATCGTTGTGGAAAATCGAACGAACTCTGTGATGTGGCTTTTTGCGGTTAGGGATACACCATCGATATTACTGTTTGGATCATTGATGATTCTGGGAACGTCAACTGCTAAGGCCGGTCATCCCATAAATGTAGTACTTGTTTTGCCATAAATGGAGTACTGCCCAGGATGGCGAGATCCGGCGCCGACCTGTCGCCGGCTAGCGGGGGTGTCCCCAACCAGGTATCTCCCACCAGCGGGACACCGCCCCAGCCGATACAAGCGCTAAGCTCCCGAGCGGTTCCCCGGCATGTGTGGTAGTGTAGTGCATGTTAGTGAACCTGTGAAAGTAGGGGATGAGGATGGAAAGATAACACGCGGTTCTTAGAGCGTTTGTTACTGCTCCGGCATTCTACCGGTGAAACTACCGATCTGCGCAACTAGCCACTACAATCCTTCTCCGGACAGCAACTGAATTCGACCTATTTACCCAATTAGTGACGAAAAACGAGCCACCGTCGCAAGTTGAGCTCTAGATCCTCCCGGCCAGAAACACTCCAGTGGCATCAGTTGATGTTCTAAGCCACCTCTCCTGGTGGAGGAGATACAGGATGTACAGTCCGCAAAATGTATGCGTCTAAGGCTGCTCACGGCAAAACATAATGAAATGTACTTGACATACGAGGCATGAGGCAAATTGAGTGGAATCGGTGGTGAGACGTGGTATGGCCTGTTGCCGTTTGAGATGCGACATCGAATTTGATATTTTCAAAATACCTGATTTTATAAAATCATTGACGAATGAAAAACTCGATTTTGTGAAACGGATGATTTTTATAAAGCATCGGTGTTTTAAGTTCGATGTTTTCACGTGATTGATATTTTATTTTTGAGAGAATTACGCGTCATCGTAATAAAAACTAGTAATAATTTTGAGATATCCACAATCCTCTATTTGAACATTTTTTTACACCGACGTGAACAAAGGTGAAAAATAAAATGAGAGGTAACGTCGATAAATGCAATATACTTTATTTTTGAGTAACCGAATCAGATAATAAAACTTTTGTTAATTGTCATGGTTTTCTTTTGTCAGTTAAATGTCAATAAAAATTACAAGATGCGACCAACGTCCAATAACCTCCCTGTCAATGGTCATGCTAAGTTGTGGAACGTTATAACGTTATAAAAGCATGGATGTTAAAAAACTCAATGGTTTCGGGGCGATATTTTATTGATATCGATATTTTAATTTAAAACAACGATGTCACATCTGTAATTGTGGCGCGGAGTGGCGTGGCGCGGCGTGGCGTGGCGCGGCGTTGCGTGGCGCAGAGTGGCGTGGCGCGGCGGGGCGTGGCGCGGCGCGGCGTGGCGTGGCGCATAGTGGATGGCGCGGCGTGGCGTGGCGCGGCGTGGAGTGGCGCGGAGTGGCGCGGAGTGGCGCGGAGTGGCGCGGAGTGGCGCGGAGTGGCGCGGAGTGGCGCGGAGCGGCGCAGAGCGGCGCGGAGCGGCGCGGTGTGCGTCAAGGTCTGCATGGACGTGCGCTCGGTCGCGCTCTGCTGACTCGTGAACAATGGCGCCCCGTCCCTCCCCCATCTTTCCGCCCACAGTAGGGGAAAACGCACTCTCATGGCCCAAATGTGCGATTCGCACCAATGTTGCCATCCGTTCTTGCCATATTTTCTCAGCCAAGGTTTTCAAAATACTTTAAATTAAAATACTACGAAACGGCATCTCAATAGCAGGATGTAAAAGCGATTCAATATTTCCATGTAACGTAACTGCAGGACTAATGTCTGAAATTACATAATTGAAGGACTATACTAGCAGTGAAAAAGCCAGGCATTTTGATTACGAGTAAATGAAAAAATGAGTTTACATTTCAAATGTGAACAGAAGTCAACGAGAATTCGAAAAAAAATTGTGCGGTAGCAATTACTTTCACATTTCGGATGTTAATGGAAAATACTCATCGATTTGTGCAGGTAATTTTCTTACAGACACTAGCAGTACAATGAAAAAAAACTGATGTGTCATTCTTACCTAATATTACTTTATAATTATTTTGTTCATGTCGGTTCGTTTGATAATAAAATTACTACAAAAATGCCAATGATCGTGTGTGTTCGGACGTTTCGATTTTGTATCGTGGTATGTCTCAGGTCTGACGTGCCTCAGGATAAATGTGCCTGAAAATCGTGGAAACGTCGGCATCACAGCCTTTGACACGCCGTCTCCTCAATAGCCAGATCAATCGCATAATTCTGAGCGCAGAAGTCTTTAATATAATTGACATTTCACAATTTCATTTCAATTTCACACAATTTCATTAATGATTGGCCTGGTTTATTAGCACTGTACGTGTCATACAACTTCATCATTACTATTAAATTAAAATATGTCACTGAATAGAGCGGGTATAACTAAGAATACATTATGGAACTACAGTCAGATAAGCCACAGTGAGATTATTTGTGTTGGTTTCCCACGACGTTCTGTGAGCAACTCTCTTCGACACACTTTTATCGGTTTACAGATGTCTCGAAAGGTTCATTGCAGATTCAGTTTCTTGCAACTTCTTTCATTTTCTTGTGTCCACCGAACATTCGATGAACTATAATAGTGCAATAAAATGCAATAGAATGGCATACGATTATGTTACATTCACCCATTCAAAAAAAAGGAATATGAACCGAAAAGTAAAAATAGAAATAGAAAATAATAACAAAAGTTCTTAAATTTTTATTATTTATCTAAATGATCAACTGCGGGGAGAAGTGATATAGTGCCTGACTTCCACTCGTGGCTCTGACCTTGACATTACTGGTTTAGATGATTAATTAGAAAAAGGGTGATACAAGTATCAACGATATAATCTGCTGCTGCGAACGAAATCGAAATTATTTTATGAAGAAGGCGAGTATTCCGGTTTACATTTCAAGAACGGACGACTAATTGCACTGACAATGCGCTGGTATTCCATTCCGGGCGTATTCCTCTCATTACGTGTACGAGCGTGGATTTGCATTACATTTCTTTACAAAACGGCAGTTGAAAATATTTTATGCACTCCCAAACAACTCAAATACAGTCTCCATGCTACGAAACATTCAACAAGATAAATTGACGACATGATGTTTCAGAAGTGAATGGCTTCTCATGTAAAGCAGCGATACTTATCTTTCGAGACAGGAAACTGACGTAACTTTAATTTACATTTAGAGAGGTAATGAGTAGATACGAAAATCTCCTATTTACATTCTTATATCAAGGGAACAAATCAAGGAAAATGTTATTACAAATCTTTCGCCAATTCCTAGTAAACTTTATTTTCTCCCTCTACTTTCTTTTCTCTTCATTTCAGACTCTAGAGGTTGAATATTCTTGGCCGCTTTGACATTGCTTTCTAGCGCGAATGAGTAATTAGATTTATATCCTTATGACGAAAATGAAATTTTGAAGTTGACCCAAATATTTGTTGCTTCTCATTCGAAAAATATACCGACAAATATTCCCCTCATCGTTAACACATTTATTATTCAGGCCGTTTTATTTCCTCTTTCTTCAAGCACAAAATATCAATTTGGTGAACAAAAAAATCATACAATTATGTATTAACCTTGCAATAAAGCGAATAGACCCGAAATAAAATAGTGTTCTGCACCCCTGCTC
The DNA here is from genome assembly GCA_017312745.1 of Gryllus bimaculatus. NCBI lineage: Eukaryota > Metazoa > Arthropoda > Insecta > Orthoptera > Gryllidae > Gryllus > Gryllus bimaculatus. Next base: position 853,871 of record BOPP01000199.1, read on the forward strand.
CCTGCCAAACCGTCGAATTCAAAATATGAAATCATGCCTTTGCCAATAGATGTACCTCTATATTGATAAGTACTCTAACTGGTAAAGGCCATTGCTGCAGTTAACTCTTCTAAAATGTCGGGTGGTTGTTTTCAATGTAAATAGTGTTCATTAGAATAATGAGCAACATTAATCCCTTTAATGCTGTCAAAAGATTAGAGATAAAGTTGCAACGTGCTGAATACGGAAATGCAATCACTGTCACGTGTAGGGGGATACGGTTTTTGTGAAATCTAATGGAAAATGATACAGTATCGTTAGGACATGGTATTATGGTAGTTTCTTCCATTCTATTGATGTGCGTTAAAAAGTTTCTGTTAGAGTTTTAAAATATGAATATTCAATTGCACACTGTGCTAAATAAATTTGGCATGGACAAGATTCACTCATTCTATGATTTGTATTGTCATACAATCTCAAGAAATATTTTATCTAAAAGATACACTGTATAACAAAATATATACTAATATTACAATCTTACATATAATTAGCAACAGTAATTTATACACATGTTCCAATGAGTAAATAATTATATACGTAAGTCACAGGGCTGTGAAAATTTGCCGCTGTTGTTGAAAATGAGTGATTATGTTTTATGGCATATATAATATTATTTCTATTTCATGACATCCATTGTTTTGCAAAATTTTCGGTTTTCTTATATTTTAAAGTACTATGTTATACAATAACATACGTAACACAGGGCTATGAGAAATCCGCTTTTTATTATAAGGTGAGTGAGAAATGCAATTGTAATGGCCATGTAGAATGAACTTGAGGGCGTAGTCTACAATGAATGGTTGGAGGATCCGGTATTACGACCATAGAGTATGGTTGACGTTAGTGACACAGTATCGGAAGGAATATGTTTGGGATTCAGGACTGGATCCAAACAAAACATAAAATTCGATGCTATTTTTGTTTTATTGTGCGGTACCCTGCAAGTTTAAATGTAATTGTAGTCATTTAAAAGGTGTAGAATTCTTGCATTGTTTATGTGACTATGTGAGAATCAATGTTTTATTTTTAAGTAATCAACAGACAAGATATAAATCTCCTGAAGATAATAGGCCTATCAAGATGGTTGACACAGTAACTTAGACGATTCAAGTACGTGCCAGTGAAATGTAAGGTTAAGTGGCTGGAAATGAAGTAATATTATAGAAACACATTCTAAAACATCGTGAGGATGACACGATGTTTTGTTATAAATTAAATAAGACATAATCATAGAACATAAAAATTGTAAGAAACTAAGAGGTCGATCACTATAAAGAATGTTGTGTCATGTTTATAAATTTTATCCGTTGAACAGACGATATACAGGTTTTCTCCATGCTGTAATCAATTCTCTAATCTGTAGGCTAAATAGCTAACTACCACAGCATTTTAAAAGTGATCTCGGGTGAATATAAAAATTCCGAGTAAACATTCTCCCACCGATGAAGTCAGTCGATAGAAACGGAAGTTGCCTCAGTGAGCATATTCGATTGATTAGTTAAATAGTGTTTTCGGCTACGTTTTAAACAGTCACCAGCAAAGCGCTCTGGATGTCACACTCTCGATAGAGCGCACGCCCTTTCCAGTCAGTTCCTTGCTGATACTCAAATGGCCACAGCAGAAGCACACCACAGCAGAAGGCGATGTGTGTTCTCTAGTTCGCTAAAACGAATTCTGTTGTCACAATGGAACAAGCTTTTCGAAGGAATTTAACAATAATTCGCCTTCCCCTAAGAATATTCGTAGGTGGTTCCATAAGTTTCAGTGCAATGCTGACTACGCAAAAGAGAAACGTTCTAGACATCTACGAGTTATTATTATTATTATTATTATTATTATTATTATTATTATTATTATTATTATTATTATTATTATATTTAATGTCGCATCAACTTCTAGGTTATTAGCGACCACAATTGCGAGTTACGGCATGGTAACTGTGAGGATGACACGATGTGATGATAGCGGGTGAAAGGACGAACACAATACAACCATGCCCGAGACGGGGCTCGAACTACCTTAGCGATCTCGGCCATCCAGCCGGGCATCCGCGAGTTGCCGGGAAAAATGAGCAGAAAATCCGGGAGGCGTCTCAGCGGGGCCGTGGGAAATCAGGAAGCCGAGGAAGTCCAGGGCTGCTCTTGCCTCAACTCACTATCTGGCGTGTTCTACGAAGGCGTCTACGAATGAAGGCGAACGGACTGCAGCTACCTCAAGCGCTTACACGCGATGACAAAGCGAGAAGCGTATGGAATTCAGTGAAGCGTTAGTGGGCGTGGAGGACTGCAAAACCTTCATTAACGCTTCATTTCAGAGACAAAACCACCTTTCATGTAAGTGGGCAAGTCAATCGTCACAATGAGAGTATTTGGAGGACAGAAACCATACATGAAACAGTGGAACACCAAAAAGATTCCCCGAAGATGAATGCGTTCTGTGCCCTGCGGAACGACAAAGTATATGTCCTCTTTTTTTCGAAGAAAAAACAGTTAATGAATCACTTATATGGATATGTTAAGAAATTGGCTCTCGCCATTAATAGAAGCATATTCACATGAATTCATTTTCCAACAAGATGGAACACCGCCTCATTGGCACGAAAGAGTTCGAGACTTTTTGAACGATCCCAGTCAACAAATTTTAATTATATGTAGAATACTTGGTTAGTAAAACGTTTGTACTACTTATCCTTAATAAAATATAGCTTCATGAAATCGGTACATTTTTTTAATAACCCTATTATACCACGAAAACCTATTTGTATTCAATTCAACTGTATAATGAGTACAACAAATTTTCCAAATTTTCAATTGTAACTTCGTTAAGTTTTATATTGCTAAATAATATGATCAAAGGAAATATATGCTGGTACAAAATCAATATTTTTCTCGCGCGCTTCAACAAACTACCAGAGATCAAATGAATGAGTAAGTATTAATCATCCAGTTCATTACAAAGCATTTGATTACAGTTCATCGACGTTCTCGCACACAACCAACCATAACCATAAACCACCTTACTTCCAGACAGTAGATAAATTTAACCTAGTAATAAAGTTAATGTTGAAATTCTTCCACCGTCGGCACTCGAGCCCTGGGACATCCTTATCAGAGATATTGCAGCAGCAACAGCTGTTGCCCTGAGCCATCTCAGTGGTATCCATCGAAGAAAATTGCCGAGGAGAGCAGCTTGTTTCTTCCATTCTGTTGATGTGCGTTAAAAAAGTTTCTCTGTTAGAGTTTTAAAATATGAATATTCAAATGCACACTGTGCTAAATAAATTTGGCATGGACAATATTCACTCATTCTATTATTTGTATTGTCATACGATCAAAAGAAATATTTTATCTAAAAGATACACTATATAACAAAATATATACTACTATTACATCTTACATATAATTAGCAGGAGTAATTTATACACATGTTCCAATGAGAGAATAATTATATAATAATAATAATAATAATAATAATAATAATGTCTTTATTAATGGCGAGGCTCAGGCCATAGGGCCTGCTCTTCCGCCTAACCACGCTTATATACGTAAGTCACAGGACTGTGAAAATTTGCCGCTGTTGTTGAAAGTGAGTGATTATGTTTTATGACATATATAATAATATTTATATTTCATGACATCCATTTTTTTGCAAAATTTTCGGTTTTCTTATATTTTAAAGTACCATGTTATACAATAACATACGTAACACAGGGCTATGAGAAATCTGCTTTTTATTATAAGGTACCCTGCAAGTTCAAATGAAATTGTAGTCATTTAAAAAGTGTAAAAATTTTGTATTGTTTATGTGACTATGTGAGAATCAATGTTTTATTTTCAAGGAATCAACAGACAAGATATAAATCTCCAGAAGACCAGATATAGATACGTTGGAATTCTCTTGCAGCGCGTTTTCGATAGGACTCGAGCGTCCGCGAAGACAGACGTCCGCTGCTTGCACAGCCCCGAAGTAACGCGCTGCAGGCGAAGTGCGCCACCTGACGCGCGGCCCTGAGGCGCTGCTTCAGCTCCTGCTGCTCGCGGGGCGGGCGCAGTGCGCGCGCTGCCGCCAATCTTCTCGCAAGGGAGGATGAAGTGCAGTTCACACGACGACACAGAGCAGGACCGCTCAGGTGGCCGGCCCGCTGGACGTTCCCTGGCCGAGAGCGTGTGTGGGGAACGCCGGGTGCGGCCTATACCTTCTGTAACTATTCTATTATTACGAAAGGTCTAGATATAATGACGTCACGGATACAGTTGTTAGGTCAGTAGTAATAATAGGTGTTGGTGCGGCCCGCTACGTCACCCAAGGGCGACCAGATGGGCGGAGATGCAGTCCCATTCTCCGACTTAAATGGGGCCCCCATTTTGTATTAAAAAATGTACACATCTCTAATATAAATTTAACACTGTAAGTTACATCTGATGCATGGAGAAATGAAGTCTGTTAATGAAATGGGGGGGGGTATTTTGTTTGAAATGAGCGGCCCCCCTAGATCATCTGCCTGGGTTTTCTCCGGCCGCCCCTACCGTCACCCGACAGGTTTGGAGAAGAGGGTAGGGGCGCGATCGGCTCCAGTCTGATGAAAGGCGAGATGCAGTGACCCAGAGCAGGCGATCCGGCCCCAATTCTTAGATTCGAGCAGCCTTGCGTTTGAGAGTCGCTCTGCTCTTCAAAGACTTCAATGACCTCGACTTGTCGGCGAGTGCTTTTATTTCAAAGGCAGGCATTCCGAACCCTTATCTTTCATCGATCCCTTTCAATAAAATGTCTTTCATCGACCCATTCAGTTTTTCTGTAAAATACTCTATATCACATAGACAAATTATATGAACATACATTTTTTAATTATAGACTTATTAGAGTGATATTATATTATCTTATTTTACAAACCAATCTATAGACCCTAATTACACGAAAAAGTAATTTTTATTAACGGAAGTTATATAAAATTCGAAATGTGAAACTAATTTGTAATTTATTATTACATATTTTAGACTTTTACGTAAGAAAACTATTATGAACCTAATATATGTTTATAATCGAAAATATGTTGATCCACGAGTGTCAAGGGTATGATATCTTGAGTATGCCAGTAAGTCCTCAGGTGTACATGCGACCACCGATCTCTTGATTTTCATTGATCTCCTGGAAAATTCCCAAGGGTTCATCCGGTGCTCGTCGGGAATCCCTGCTCCAGGGTGGCTGAGATGTGGGCAGTGCAGTTGACGTTTCGGCCGTCGCATCATGGGTTAGAATGACTAGGAATTCCAGAGCTGGAACGTGTATTATTTGCGCACGTTTTCTTGCTACACGAGCTCCCTAGTCCTCGCTCAGCGCTGAACAGCACGGCACATTGAGATACTTAGGGTTTACTCGGAACGGCACGAACCAATTTGCAATGCTGGCAACAGTCACCTCGTATTGTCAAAACAATCGAAGCATTTCTTGTGGCACGCTTTGGCGTGATCAGTTCACGCCTACAGCTGGTATACACTTTTAAGCAGTAACGTTGCCAAAGCGCTCTTCTGCCCGCAATCTCCACTGTAGAATGTCGAGTAAACATACGCATATAGGTAGGTTTCAGGCATTCCAACACTGACGAAGACCACAATATGGTGATCGACACGCCGGCATCTCTTCCCTCGACGCGGCGACACTGACAGATTTCACATGTTTCACATGCGACAGCGGACACATACCAACGTATAATATCGGTACAGTTGGTTCTCAATAATGGCAGAGTCGGAACTTCATTCTCAGACCAGCCATCTCCGCGCGCTTGTCTCGTCGCTGAGAGCGATCGAAACCGTGATTTTTGCGTCCGGCTCTAAAGGCGGGTTCACAAATTCGAGATTCGTCGAGTTGCGAGCAACGGCACGCAATTTCTAGCAGCTGATGTGCTCAGAGAACGTTCACTTCCTTTGATGTGTGCACAAAACCGACATGTGGTGGGTAGGGCGAGCACCGAATGTTCGTCGCTCGTCAAATAGCAAGTGACTCATCAACACCACGCGCGATTCGGTCGCTCGCTACTCGCCGAATACCGAATGTGTGGAGCTCCCTTAATGGAAGTCTCTCTCGCTACTCGCCGAATTCCTAATGTGTGGAGCCGCCTTAACGGAAGTCTCGCTCGCTACTCGCCGAATGCCGAATGTGTGGAGCCGCCTTAACGGAAGTCTCGCTCTCTACTCGCTGAATGCCGAAGGTGTGGAGCCGCCATAACGGAAGTCTCGCACGCTACTCGCCGAATGTCTAACGTGTGGAGCCGCCTCAACGGAAGTCTCGCTCTACGAGTTCGTCTGAGAGCGAGGCAGGCTGACAGGCGGAGAGGCCGCGCGGAGCGGGGGCCAGGGACCACAGTGCGCCGCGCGTTGAGGTGTCGAGTGCCATCGAGAGTCGTCGGCTGTGTCCGCGTCGCGTAGCGCGTCTGCTTAGCTCAGCACGCGCCGCGCGCTCTCCCTCCGCCCGCCGACGTTTCCCTCGCGCTCAAGCAAACAGTCGCGCGCTCACTACACGGACTGCACTTCTTTTTCCTCTTTATGGACAGCCGGTTACCCTTTACGATGGGAAACACACTCGGACGATTGAAATTGTAAAAAAACCATTAAATGGTTTTTCTTCTTCTACTACTTTAGAAGAAGAAGAAGAAGAAGAAGAAGAAGAAGAAGAAGAAGAAGAAGAAGAAGCAGAAGAAGAAGCAGAAGAAGAAGCAGAAGAAGAAGAAGCAGAAGCAGAAGAAGCAGAAGCAGAAGAAGCAGAAGCAGAAGAAGCAGAAGCAGAAGAAGCAGAAGAAGCAGAAGAAGCAGAAGAAGCAGAAGAAGCAGAAGAAGCAGAAGAAGCAGATGAATAATTCAATTGTTTTTTTTGATTTCTGTCAATCGTCCGAGGGAATAGCTGAACTTATTTTGACACGGTTTTCACTGAAAGGTAGTGCTTTTAATCAGACATAAAAGTGGATACTTATTTCAAATTATTATTTTCTATTCAATAAAGGTTTGTTCGTTTGTTTTCATCATACAAATCAACAATTGTATTGCGACCTTAATACTTTGTTCCTGTGTCATTCGGAACAAAACCTTTATGTCTACATGCTTTTTTTAATTACTCCTGACCCGTTGCAACCTCTTAGAGAAAAATTTAGATATACACACTTTCCGGGTTTTGTAAGTGTCACCACAACAGAGAATATATTCACATTCAAGTGAATTAGATGTTTCTAAAAGCTCATAACCCTCCAGTTTTATGAAATTCCTTTGCGATGGGCTTCCAACTAAATAATAAGCACTACTGAACTTGCAGGGAACATTTACTTCCCTTAGGTTTTAAAATTGTTAAATAATTGTCGTACGTTGTTATGTAGTAAGCAGAACTCGTATTATCCAAGAAATTTCACCTTTTGCACTACTGACGTTTCTAAAAAGTGTGACTGTAGGATGGAAATAAAAACCACAAAACACATTTGGTATCATTTTCGAGATGAGCATAGAATTATTTTTATTCTCTAAAATAGGGATGAAATGCTCATAGAAAGAGTTTCCATTGTAAATTTATCTCTTAATTATTTTGGAGATCAAATTAAAAAAAACACTCTTTTTTACTAGCTTTTAATCAAGCAAAAGTGCATAAAACTATGTGCTATTGATTCACTACAACCCCTTGGACACGTCAATGTCCGTTGTGATCACAAAATGTGGAATTTGTTCGCTGACGTAAACGACGGCAACAAAGGAGGAGCGGGTTGCAATGTTCCAAAATAAAACTCTAATTTGATTCTCGTTTATGCTTTCAAATATGTGTTCACGGCAAAATGACGGATTGAGTTCTGTGAAAGTGTAATGAAGTCCGAGCACAATACGCTAGCGCCAACGACAAATACTGCTGGGGAATCAAGCGCTATGGTGAGTGCGTGCTTGCGCCACACACTCTGCCCATCTTCGGCGAAATGAACAATCCCCGGTGCCGGGGGCTTGAAGCCGGTCAACAAGTCGCAAATCAAAGAGATCCGGTCCATTTCGGAATTGCAAATGTGTTCTGATCGCTCGCTCGCTCTCTCGGCGCAGCGACACCTCTGGACGAACCAACCCAGCGCGTTCCACTCCGCACTCAGGTGCGGTTCGTCGTAACACGTCCCCAGAGGACATAAAATACAATAACAAAGTATTGAAAACAAATTGCTGAAAGGTAGAGACACCGTTATTTTCTCAAGGTTTCAATTTCCTTGAATTTTTCTTTAATCTATTCAAAAACGTAATAATAAAAAACATTTCAGAGCCATTAAGAAATATTCACTTGTATCACCGGGTGCCAGTTGGTTTTTTTAGAGAGATTTTTCAATCGTTTCTAAAGATAAACACTGGGTAGGTAATCTTGTACGTAAAATAAATCCCCCCAACTTGGACTTCCATTGAGAATTTTATCAAGCAAAAATAAAACAAATATGATACAGAAAGTAAGCGCCTTTTGGACTTTAAAAATTTAGTACCCTAATTTTTCAAATTATATTTGTACACAGGACATATAATTTGTGCCTTAAACTACTTTTATAATCCTATTTCAGACATACGCCCTATCTTATCGCTAACTGCAATGTACCCACTTCGGTCATCTAGGACTTTGGGACGTTTATTTTTATTTCCTGTCACATTAGCATTCTTCACCGGCAAGAAACGTATTTCCATGTAACAAATATGAATGTCTCTTGAAGCCGACTCATTTACCCTCTCAGGATCGTAATTGTTTTCATTGACATGACTCACGCATGGTCACTTGATTGCAAGTTTTATGATTTGGAGAGTCATCTCATTCTAATTGGCATGAATGTAGAAGATATAATGTTGTGTGGCAATTAAAAACAAGTAAATAGGCTCACTGGTACAAATATTTAGGATTTAATGTCACAAAATCAGCAATGGAAACTAAATATTAACATAGCAACATTCAATACATTATAAATGTGAACGTTTGCATTTCATCACTACGTAAAAATACAACATTGTAGGAATATTTTAATTGTTTTTAGATTTAATATTAAAAATAAAATTTCTCTAATTAGAGTATTGGTGCAGTTTTATTGCAGAGAGCGTTCATAATCATAATTCATTCAAAACAAGAGGTATTGAAGAAAAAAAATCAATAAAAGACACAGATTCATCAGGAATTAAAGTATCTTACGGTTATGGCAGTTATGCTATAAATTATATAAATTTTCTTATTTTAGTGCACACGATATTGAAATAAAAAATCAATGTTTCAAAATTACTTGATTCGATTTTAAAATCTAAATTTAAATAACGTACCTTTTTTAAAACAATCATAAATGGAAACCAATCGTATGCCTTGCTCACCGCCAGATTATTGTCTATTCTAATTTATTAGGACACAAATGAAATGAATTAAACTAATAAGAAATACAAACTTAGCAGTGATTTTGTCGATTTTCGTTTTCGCAAGCTTATGAGTTATTTTATTTATTACAATTACAAATTGAAATTTTCCTCCTTTAAAATAACGCCTTTATTACTTCGTATAGTAATGGCAAAACTGAAAGTTTTTGTGCCAATAAATCAAAAATTAAAAATGTTGTAAACAAGAAAATTCAGTGTTATTTCCTCCATCGTCTAGAACATGGATGTCCAAACGGGGGCACCCGTGAAATCGTATTAGACAAATGTTTAAGTTCCTTTTGCCCATGCCAGGTGCAAACATTGCGCGCTTAGTGCACGCGCCCTTTCGGAAGCAACAGCTCCTTTGATAGAACAGCAGGTTAAGTTTAGATTTAAAGCGTTTTTGTTTGTCAATTCAGAAATTCAAAATCATCACAAAGTGTTTAACCGCGTTTCGCATTGTGGAGCCTGATGTAACGGTTAGTTCCATCCCCCCTCGTTTCAGAGCATCCGGGCAAACCACCAGTATCAACAATACAGGATCACGTGTGGATCGCCCGAACAATGCAAATGGTGAACAACCGTATTAAACATTTTCGTTGTGACCCTTGAAAGCTTGGAAGAAGTACACCCCTGCTCTAGAGCAACTTAGCGTAAATTGCATCTCAGTATCTCAAACCGTTTCGAAGAGTTTACCTTGTGAGGATCGTCGGAAATCCACTTTTTATATGTGTTAAGTTAGGTCTTAGGCAAATAAAAATTTGCGACTGACGAACTGAAACTCAAACACACACACACACACACACACACACAATCTTGCCTTTCACTAACTATAGAAACATACCACCAAAAGGTTCATTTTTGTTTATCACCTAGTAGCTACGAGTACTATTCATCATCACATTAGCATATCCACATCGTGTAGGTTAACCTCTGCTTTATCAGGCGTAAGTCCAAAGTGTACTTCGAAGGAGTTCCTGTTTCAGATTTTATTTTGAATAATGTGAGCAATAACCACCTAATTATTAGGCGTCCGGAAAAAGCAAAATTTTGATAATAACCATACCGTACATAACATGTATGTAAAATACCATATTTGAAATTATATTCCTCACACTTCGCCTCTTCGTTCTGCTTTACTTACAGCTCTATTGTTGAATTAGTTCGGTGGTTTTGAAGACCATTAAAAGTGCACGTTGGATTCGCTAACGAAAGCGTCAGTTTACATAAAATTTTCATATGTAATTCGTTTCTTTTGTCACAAATCAAGAATTCCGAGTTCGAAAAATATAAACATTTATTAAACAATATTGAGAAAAGTTTCAAAAGGCAAGAGTTCGGTTTGCATATTGGTTGTAGACATTTTGGTGGTTTGATATTTAATGCTTAAACCCGATAGTCTTTTGTAAAAACTCGACTGCAAAATTTTGTCTCAGCTCTTCTATTATTATTATTATTATTATTAATATTATTATTATTATTATTATTATTATTATATGCTAAGAATTATTCTGACAAACGTACAGTTCATTCTAAGAATACAATAAATCATAATGACATCTACTTGAAAAATAAATTCAAATCTTCTTGTCTGTTACGTCTATTAGTTGCTACACCATCTCCCAAACAGCACAAACAATTTAGATTCTTTCAAGAATAAAAATTCTGCAAATAACGCAATAATGAGAAAGATGTTCATAGAATACTGTTCTCGTTTAAAACGGAATACGTAACTGAGTCTAATAGACATTCGTATTGTAGATGTGAGGTATCCTCCAAATTTTTGGAGATCCAAATGATGATCATTGGAAACGATGAGCATTGGAAACGATGAGCACTGGAATCGATGAGAATTTGAGACGTTGAGAATTTGAAACGAGAATTCTAGTGCTGAGGTTTAGCATTAGAACGAAGATGATCATGAGTAGCAGAACCACCAGACGGAGGAGACGAAGGTTCATCCGTTAGACCCCTCCAGTTGTCGGCCATTAGCGCACAGCCCGTAAAAGCCGGCGAAGCCGAAGAAAAGAAAGGCTCATTAGAGCACCGAGCGGCGTCGCGGTGACTCAGACCTGACGCCTGCGCGACCTTATGTGGCGGAGGCTGCGCGTCCAGACGGGAGCTGCCGGCGCCTAATTTCGCAGACGCGGCCGCCCGTTCCGCCCCAAGTGCTCGTGAAAAGCGCGGAGCGCCGCGCGTAAAAGGGACCCCGAGACGTTCGCCTGCAGTGGCAACTCGCGCTCAACTCGCAACCGGAATCTCGCGATTTTCGGGGGAAATCTCTCTCGGTCTCTTCGGAGCCCAACTCAACACGAGCGCGGTTTGAATAATCCTCTGCCTTCTTATAGTTGAAATGAGTAATGTATAGTTGGTAGACAAGAAAAAGTGACACGAGTTACAAAATGAATTTCACGAATTTCAGATTAATTCTCTCTCGGTTTCTTTGGAGCTCATCTCAACACTACCACGGTTTGAATAATCCTCTGTCTTCTTAAGTTTAAATATGTGATGTACAGTCGATGGACAAGGAAAGTGACACTACTGAGAAAATGAATGTCACGTATTTCAGATTAAATCTCTGTCGGTTTCTTTGGAGTTCAACTCAAGATATCCACACTTTGGATAATCCCATATATTCTTATACAGAGCGAAATTGTTCAGAGCATAGCACTCGGTGTTTGCATTTGGGAGGCCTGGGTTGAATTCCCGGGCCGGTCATCCTAGGCGGGGTATTTGTGGTTTCTCTCTGTCATTAAGGTGAATGATGGGGTGGTTATACTGAAAGTCCAGGATCACGAAACCGTCGTCACCAGCCGAATTCGTTAACTAACCGTCAGATAGGTTAAGCCAATTCGAGACAGTGCCGACTGGGAACCCTCGGCTCTAAGGAGACGAATTGCCCTTTACGGAACATATAATTGCATATACAAATATAATCTCTTTTAATGGTTGAAATGTGTAACATGTAGTCGGTTCACAAGAAAAGTGACTCCACTAAGGAAATTTTTGTGCAGGAGTATGATTCTAGCCTGATTGGAACAGTTTATTTTACGTTCAAAGACAAAAACAGCGATTTCATTCACATGTTATTTTGTGATCTTATTTGTATTAAATATTCATTATATAGTCAACGTCTATTATTTTCTAAACAGATTTAATTTTGAGTTTAACATTTTCCACGCTTATTGTACATCGACGATCTACATAATTTACAAATATGGCTGTTGACTACATCTCGATTCACATTCAGTTGTTTCAATTATTTATCAATGCACTTGATGGAAATTTGCAGCACTTTAAAGGTTCTTATATAGCTCTTATTTTGCATTACTTAGCAATAAGTAATTTCAAAAAGATTTATTGAAAATGTTTTCTATTCAGTATAAAATGTGACTAAGGTGCATTCCATTGAAAATTAATTTCGAAATTCTTTGAATATATGATTGTATAATTTTGTTTAAGATTGCGCCATCCACATCGAAGAAGGAAAGCCCGTATAAGAAACATTATCTAATTTATCAAAATATATACATGGAAATGAGCATCTGTTTCTGAAATATAATTGAACCTAAAGTAAAATGAATCCCCAGTTTTCAAACAAACCAGTTAATCCGTATTTGTGGGCAATAGTTATTAGTTCTGTGACGGATTTCAATTATATTTTCGCAACAAAAGCAAACAAAATAAAATAAACTACTTTATTTGTGTCTTAAATAGTACAGGCATTCGTGTACAGCCAGTTTTACTTTTTAGACATGAAGTTATATCAACGAGTATTCATCATTTAGATTTTATTTATTTTCTCGCATCATATTCAAAGACAATAACAACGAAGTAGAAAACATATATATCTATTAAAAAATAAAAACTACGAAGTTGAAAAAAAACAGACAATTCCACGAACATTTTACAGCCAATGGTAAGTCGCTTGACTAAATGCATCATTACAAGCCTAGGTATTAATACATGTAAAACTATACACAAAACATACTAACATTAATTACTTTTCAACCATTATTATTACAAGTAGTTTTCAAAGCTTTTTCCTCTATTTTCAATATAAAATACACATCTTTTAAGGGCAAGAACATGTACCATCACATATTGTTTTATAATAATGCATCAAATTGGGAAGTAATTCGCTCCCCTAAATGTGGCAGATAATTCTTCAATCACATAATGTATCATTTAAAGGCATACATTCCCAACCTCAATACATTTTCTTCTTTAGTCACCGACATTGATCTACTTTATCGCGGAAGATCTGCTACACACCCAATTCAAACCTTTTATTTAAGTTATCAATTGCTTGTCGCGACGGCAGTATAGTGTTTGGAAAATGTTGCACAAATAAGTCAATCACATCGTTGAAATTATGATCATACAACAATCGCTTTTGCATTAAAAATACATGTTCGGTCACTGTTAACGTTCTAAGCATTGTAAATTTTACCAACTGGCTGATGAAATCCTTCACTAAAACACCTAATACAATGTATCATTCACAAATATCAACGTGATAATTAAACAAAACACTATCGGTAATATTTTCTAGTTTCTTAGCACTCGAATCAATTCCCTTCTGAATCACTGCTAGTTATGGACCACCCTGTACAATGTAATGAATGTTTCAAAAAATACATAAATATGTAAATGAAATACAGAATATTCTTATGTCGCCTCATTAGTACAGATTCATTGTGTACTACTCGCGAAAAAGGAATGTTCACGTCAGAAATGATACATACGACTATTACTAATGCTCATTTTCAGTTTTCTCGGGCGCAGACCCGAAGAAGAGCTGCGTAATGCGCCCGAATGCAACTGCCGCACATCGTTCGTTGTGTCGCCGGCCCTCGGGCGAGGTGACTTGCCGAAAGCGTCACTCGCATATTTGAGCGCGCACGACGCCTCTGAAGAAGAAAAGAAAATCGCACTTCACAAATGCAACCAAATGTAATTACAGATTGTCGCCACTAGATTGGCGTCTGCAAGGTTTTGTCACGTAGTTGCTGTCTTCGCCAGATTTTATAAAACGAAACGCACCCCAGCTACTGAGATGATCCAGTGGCAACCCTGTACCGGAGATCCTAGAAGTCACGACAGTTGCGGCGGATTTTTGACACTGGTTACTACACAACAGGATCGAATTGAACTACTGAGAATTTCAGCGGGCGGCTACCTTGATCGGTAGTTCTCAATGGTTTCTCCGTTCAATACTAGGCTGAAGCCGGAGCAGCGCTTTATAAAATGAGCAAAAATCCGTGCGGGATCTTTCCTTTCCCATTCTTAGCATTTCCTTACCTTTTACACACTTAGACGTACACTTACTGTACACTTTCTCACAAATCGACAAGTGAAGCCGGTAGTTTAGGGCGTATCACGGAGGTGTTCTTTGGCTTCCGCGGCCGGAGTCATTGGCTACTTGGCTGTCCGGGGTGAGCAGCGTCTCAATCGAAGGAGCTGACGTTTTGGCCATCGTATACATTTATTACACACTTATTCATTGTGTATTGTTACTTTAGTGACACGATGACCGAAACGTGAGCTCAATCGACGGAGACGCGGCTCACCCCGGACAGCCAAGCATCCCGGGTCACGGAGGGGGAGATACCTGGAGGAAAACTTGACGCCGGCGTGTATGTTGGCGTTCGTCGCTGTAGGAGGGAGCCTATCGCGCATTGCGAGTGAATTCGGAATATTCGTAACGCCTTACGCACGCATCGTGTGACTACGGTGGGGAACTATAAACGCAGGTTCAAAATCTACAAAATTTTGAAAATTAGTGCGTAACTACTAATACTGACGGCTTCAGTTACCTGCCACTGTTTCGAATTACATCTTGACACACTCAAATGAAAACACTAATCGCAGTTTTTAATAAACATTTTTAAAAATATAAAAAAATACGCAAAATCGTCATTCTCTTTACAAGGTACAAATATGCAAACTAGATTAGTTCCATTTTTTATAAAAACTGTTCTCTTACGCAGCGCATCACTGGTTCCGATACATCTGATGTTTTATGACAAGGAAGAAAAAGCTTCCATTTCCTCGTGTTCAGTCTCAGAATAGCCAATTTTTGTTGCTCCAGGAACCCATTTTCCACACACTCCACTGCAGCTGTTTTGCGGTCACAGACTTCCAGTATCTACCTTGTTAAGATTCTTAATACGTTTTTTATAAGCAATACATCTTCACAAATGCGATGCCATAATGAATATAATTCCTATGACCGATGACGAACATTCTTACGAGTATACCAATTGCTTTTATTTTTGTACTCTGTCACTTAACTCTCATGATCCTAGATCCTGTCGTGGCGTCTCAACCTAACCGTTATGGTTTCAGAAGACTTAAGTTAAACTGGTCACAACCCCTAATCACGTTTATTTCTAATTCTTTACCTAAACTTCGTCACGTATCAAATCACCTCGTCAGATTAACTGCGAAATTGTGTGACATGTGACAGTTTTAACGTTTGCCCCGTGTGCATTGGACCGAAACATGAAACTTATCAGGTTCTTCTGGATGTTCCATCGCTTTTGTCTTACGTGCATTTAATTTCCCATCATTAGCAAACATTCAATTGTAAAGTTTAGAGGTCCGAGAAGGAAATATTATATTCTGTTACTTTTTTGACAGCTTAGTTACACTGAGTTTCCCCAAATACGAAGAACAAGCAAGTAGAATAATGCAGGAACTAAAATTATACGTATTCTATGTACGTTAACTTGACTAATGATCTCTATATTATAATCTCACAAGTGTGGTTCTACTCGTTTACTAATAAACACATGACATGAGAAAGTTTGCTCACGTACAATATTGATCCTTCATCTTAGAAAGCGCTATTTAGGCTTTGATCTTTCAGGGTAGGACTACATTAGGAAGTTTTTTTTACCGTTGAAACAATTAATTCCAGATCCAGTGATGCTCATACAATTTTACTGATTTATACAACTAAATTCACTATTAGCTGATTCTGAACGATAATCCATCTCTGGCTTACACCAATTTTCATAAATTAAATATTGTCAAGAGATTGAAACAAACATTTTCATAATATTTAAAGTAGTGAGTTTACTGCAATGAATATGATTTCAACTACCTAAATAGTATTCGAAGTGATCTTAGAAATGCAGCGACAATATAATTAGAAAGATATATAACCGGAAGTAGTTGTTTCTTGTTAAAGGCATAAACAAAAAAGTAGAGAATGAATAAGTGAATCATACCACATTTTTTTTCTTCAACTGTGAATAATTTGCAAATTCCGTTTGCTCCAGATCTTTTTATTATCATTTATTGTCATAAAGACCGACTGTAAATTTTGCTTTAAAATGCAATAGAAGCTATTAGGAATGTACTTAAGAAATTACTTTTATTATTACTTTTATTATTAAATACGTACTTTTCTTTGATTCTGCATAATAACATGATATTGCGTGTTAGTTTTCGGCCAATGGCAAGGATGGGAAATTTGAAACACTAGCAAATGAAATCTCGCAATGTTATCACTAACTAAAATTATATTATTAAGCGCAGCCAAACATCTTCAAGCGCAGCCAAACATCTTCAAGCGCAGCCAAACATCTTCAAGCGCAGCCAAACACCTTCAAGCGCAGCCAAACACCTTCAAGCGCAGCCAAACACCTTCAAGCGCAGCCAAACATCTTCAAGCGCAGCCAAACACCTTCAAGCGCAGAGAAACCCCTTCGAGCTGAGCAAATCTGCTTGAAGCCGAGGCTGTGTCTTTGAAGGAACTGAACCCCGTCCGTTGTGCGCAAGTGCTTGCGCGGAGGCGCTTGGCCGACCGGCGCTGGAATGCTGGCCAGCCTTGGCAGGCAGCGCGGCGCGGCGCGGCGCGGCGTGGCGCGAGACGGGACAGGCGTGACGCGGCAACGAGCAATTTGCTGATCGTGGGTGGCTTTGCAGCGACAGTCTATTCTCTCAAAGTCTCAGTTGATTGATGTAAATTAGAATTGATTAGCGATTCCGGACACGTCAACGCTCTAAGGCCATATGTCTCGTAAGTGTAGCGCACGTTTTTTATCGCGAGAGGTGGCGGTGATATTTTACCATTGACTGGCGAGATTTATCGCCGGTCTACGTCGACGTGTGAAGTTTATTTTTCACCAGGTATCTCCTACCACTGGAGCAACTTTCGAGTCGGGACAAGCTCTATATTTTCGACTTGGCCCGCTCCGTATGTGGTTGTGTAGTGCACTTGTGTGTGTGTGTGTAAGGGGGATGAGAAAAGGGGAAGGAAGTATCGCGGTCCGTGGCCCGTTTGTTCGAGTATCACTCTGGCATTTGCTTGGGGTTGATTGAAGAAACCACTGACAATTACCGGTCGCTAGAACTCTCCTCAAGACAGCAGCTAAATTCAACGTAGCTCTCAAGCTAGTGTCGACATTCCTGCCAACGTCGGGATTCAAACTCTCGGTTCTCCCAGACAGAGGTACTACAGTGACATTAATTGATGTCCTAAGCCGTGCAAGTTTCATCAGCAGGTGTGCTTGCGTCCCAGGAATATATTCAGTTGGCCGCCAGGGTACGACAATATCATCACATAGTACGTGAAATAGTAGTGATAGAAAAGGAAAGTGTTCACATCATTGTTGTGCCAATGCAATGTTCTGTAGTGCTTGATGTCAGCTGAACAATAATGTTAACAATATCAAATGAATAAGAGTTGATGAATGTACTTGCGAAGGAAACAGTTGGATGTGGATGTTTGCATCAAAATTAAATATTAATCATTAATAAAATCTTTTACAATCGTTGGATATGGATGGTCTATTGTTGAGCGATTAAAATATATTTGTATTTGTGATACGAAGTGCGAATAAATAGTAATATCGATAGTTTTGAAAGAAAATCTAATTTAATTCTATGGTGAAATAAAACATCGCGAAATAGTCTTCCACATTTTAGTAAATGGTATATCGGTTTTTCAAAACTAGCCGAAACAAGATTCAGTATTTAATTCCATATATTTGTGTCTTTTTATAGAACTAAGTGTCGTGGAACCAATAACACTGACATTACTCTTTGAAAGAATTTTCTGAGATGAAAGAACACGTCCACTCTGACCATTATCCACAA
Source organism: Gryllus bimaculatus (assembly GCA_017312745.1). NCBI lineage: Eukaryota > Metazoa > Arthropoda > Insecta > Orthoptera > Gryllidae > Gryllus > Gryllus bimaculatus. The sequence goes on from BOPP01000199.1 coordinate 872,404, forward strand.
AGCCCACTGTGTAACAGGTGCTCTCTCCTCTTTGTTTTTCAAAACCTACGGCGTACAAGCAAGCGGAATTCAAGCAACTTACGCTATTGATAGTGAAATGGAAAATAAACTGACCCGTGCACGGGAAACAACGTGCCTCACTTCAAAACAATCCAAGTCGAGGAACAGCACCTCCACCTCAGTGACGTAATGCTTTCGTTCTTCCCAGCTGTTTGCACGGGCCCGCGTGACGTAATCGGGGGTCGTAAAATGCCGAAGCCGTCAGACCTCAAACAATCGCACGGAATATCCGCTAACCGCCAGCTCCCGGCGGACGGCGAGAAGGAGCCCACGGACCGCGACCAGAGCCTTCGTGCCCCCTGGCCGGAACAAACGACCCACTGGCAAAGAATCGAGAGTCGTGATCCCTGGCCGCAAAGAAGTTGCACAAGAAAACAAAGGAATAAAAATTGGCTTGCGGGATCCCAGGAAATAGATTTTTACAGATAACAACAATTGCTTGTTATTGCTGGTGACAAGGGCAATATGAAAAGAGTTGAACAATGTTACATGTTCTCTTCTGGAGGGAATTATGTGAGGAATATTTGAAAAGAAACAGAGTCAAGTTAACATATAGTTAATTAGTAAATAAGTAAATCTCAATAAATACAGCAAGGTAAAAATAAAATGTACTACGGGTGTTAAATGATTCTAATATTTGAGCGGCGACAAAATGTCGAAGGCCCAAGGGCTTTTTATTGCCTGTTCAATATTAAAAAGTTATATTGTCCTTGGTGCATAAAAAACTATTTTTTCACGATTTTTACTAATAAATAACGATGAATAATAGCCTTCAATCTGAAGTTACTAGCAATGTTGTGGCGAAGGGAGTCGGCTTGTCTCGAAGGGTGACGGGTTCGAATCTCATCTCGGGCATGGAAGTATTTGTATGTGTGTTCAGGTTGTCCTTATGTGTTCCCATTGCCAATGCCATAAATCACTGTGGTCGCCATATGACCAAACCGTGAAAAAGCGATCTTAAATAAATAGATTTGAAAAAAAAGATTACAAGAACATATTCAGGTTTTGGTTTTAGATAATACAATGTTTTGGATTTCGTTTTTAAACATCATTAATGAGCATAAAATTTTAATAAACTATTCACAAAATAGCGTAAAAGTTATTGTACTTCTTTTTAGAGTTCGTTTTCCCCATTTTTGTATTAATTGATTTGCATTTTCAATTAAGTACGGTTTCTATCGAGCCACAAGCTATTGCGTCTTCGGCCACCGGAGCGCATCCCTGAATTCCACGAGCAGCGGTCGTCAGCCCCGCTCCATTCATTCGCTTAATCTGCCCGCAGCCTCACGCCCAGATGAACCGCAAGGTGGACAAAAAACCTCGTCTAAGCGTAACACAAAACATTCCTATGGGAAGGAAACCACTTCAATCCGCAATTACACCACGACTGCCCTGCTTTTCCATCTCGGTCAGTGCCGTCCCAGAACTAGGTTCACTCTCATCAATAAAACAGTCGTTCTCTATCAAATGTCAGATGTTTTTCTATAAGCATTCTGAGGTGTTACATGCTGTATTTCAGTGTCAATGAACTGTCTCGTGATACTGCTGAAAAACTGAATTTTCTAAAACTAACATCTCCTGTTTAAAATCGAAGAGGATTCACTGTTATATTTACCTCGTGAATTAGTATCATGTAGTGTCGTGCAGTTCAGTGAAATTTTGTGAATCGCATTGAAATGGTATTGAAACGAAGTGCAGTGCAGTGCAGTGCAGTAATATAGCATAACAATAATTATTATTATTACTATAATTGTTATAATGGTTATAATTGTTTTTATTAATAGTTTCGTGGTATTATATAATCATACACATCTATCACAGCATGAATACATATTGAATTTGATACTATGCTTATCATTATTATTGTATTATTTTCTCGCCTACTGTTTACGCAATATACTAAACAAAGAAAAACTTTTTGCTGGGCATTGATAACTAAAATCTTATTCTGGTAAGTAATAAATTATTTCTCACACGTGTCTACCGAGTTTTACCGAGAATTACCTCCGAGTTGCACATTATTGCAGTTAAATATATCTTACTGGATTACAAAATACATAGTATTAAAATAAGAACTTTCTATCGATATTTAATAAAGGCTCCCAATTTAGAAAAGAAATATAAAAATTTGACGGTGGTATGTGATGATGGAAAACAGACGAAAAAAACAGAGAAGAACTGAAATTTATTTCCTAACAACAGGGGAAATAAATTAACTGCTATTTTTACAAAGAAAATATAATAGTCCAATTTCTCACCAATAACATTTGAAATGTACAAACTGAAATACGTTAAATTTAAAGTGCTACTGAACAGTTTCAAAAAAAATCTGTGAGGAGACGCTCACACTAAGAGAAGTCCAGTGAAATTATGAGTACTTGTACAAATTGTCATTCGACCCCAAGGTACAAGGTACAAGGTCATTCGACCCCACCGTTTCCCATAGTCTTGTAGGTCGGTTATTCATTCCCAGGACAAAAAGGGAAAATTGTCATTAAGGATTGGATGCAAAGAGGATGTAGAACTCGTTAAAGTAATAGCACAAGAGGTCATATATCACGACGAAGCATCTCGCATGGCTCGTAGTCTTGCTTAATAGTTAAAGAGTCCTGGTGATAATCTAATGAATGAAAATTGCTTTTACTCAAATTGCATTATCTGAGGGTTCCAAATTGCAAATTCTTCTTTTATACCTTTTCAAGTTTACTTTTGATTCATTTCCATTCATAAGTACAGGAATCGCAATAGTACTGAGAGTAACTCATATTCAAATGAATACTAGTCAATTAATATCATCGGTTTCATACAATTAGCAAATGCTTCAGTACAGAAAATCAAAACTGAAATGATGTGAGCAATAAGAAAATTACATCAGATAGTATGTGCATACGTCTTATAAAACATGACAAAATGAATTATATCTAGTGAACTTCTATAATTGTAATTATTTAAACACATAATCATCTTATCACTGAAAAAACTACGGGCGTGTGAAATGAGAAAACAATTGTCTCTTCATGGATATAAAAAAGTTCAAACATGAATACAAGATTATTTTCTTCAGCAAAATAGTCATCCTAGGTTTTAAAACCGTTGCCAAAAAGGATTGTAGAGTTTTACCTGAGAAATGCATTATGCTACTTTATGAACTGGTTTAATATGTTTACGTACTACTGAAATGTAGGACTAAATAAGACTGACACATCTGAAATAAAATATTTTTTTAAATTCTCAGACCTGTATCCTTTACTCATCTCATGGTATAACGTGCAACGAGGATGTACGCAAATATCGTATATTTTACTGAAACGTCAGTATCGTATTTGGCCGTATTTTTTAACAGAATGTTACTTCCCTATTTGCGTGTAACAAGAAAGTCTAAATATCTATACCTAACGGTTTATATGAGTGTATGTTTGAATGTATGTGTGTTTGTGTGTGTGTGTGTGTGTTTTATGTATTCAAGTGCTGAATTATCTACGATTGTTGCTGAGTTCAGTATTTGTGAAAACTGCCGTGAAGCACACGCATTTTAAAAGTACCACACTCCTCACAACAGCTCTTTCTTTACCATTACACACCGCAATTTGACGAAAATTATATCAATGTTGATGACGATAATATGTTCCATTTAGAAAGAAATTATGGCTTGAAACGCAGTACCTGTCCGTTGAGCTGCGTTAGCGCGCAATGACTGGAATTAAGCTTGAATGCACAGGCGACGTTTCATTTGGAAGGTCGCGCACGGCTGGTTTAACATCGTGGTTGGTTCATGTAGCATTTGGCGAGGAGCCCGCTCTACCACGTATAAAACAAATAACTAATGGTGTATATTACTTAACCAGGAAGATTGTATAATTATGTTCAATTATTTAAAAGATCCTTACAGTAAGAAAGTCAGTTTGTCACCCATAGTCATAATACACATTTTCTACACACCTTCCAACACTACCATTAGTAAACATGATGTTTGTTGGTGTAGTGAATGTGTACTTATGTTTCTCACAACCCGTGAGGTGCCTCATCTTCAAGAACATGTAGCTGTTTATTTGTTTATATTTTCTCTCCAGGTGGTTGCAAGGTGTGGCAATTATATTGTATTAATTTCTTCTAAATGGATTTCACCTTAACCATAACAAGAGAGAGTATTCTACTTTCTCGCTACCGTTTGCACAGTCGATAGAAAGTTATGTAATGCTGTGCGAAAAACCGCAAATGTTCGTCAGAACTTTTAGACCCTGGTTACGTAAAAAAAATTATAAATCCACTTGCTAAATTAAAAAAATCCTATAACATGTGGTGTAGTAAGAATCCATGTTTTGTGAGTCCTTATTACCTAAAACTCGATTGTCGACTAATCATCAGTCCATGTGTCCGTCTTTCCGTCTGTGAACAACGCTAACTGCGACATCATTTAGCTGATTTTTTGCAAAATTGATAATTCCTAATCGATGTGGCTGATGGCACGCCCCCTTGAATTTGAAATCTATGTTTTAATTTTACGGCATATTTTATATGAAGCTCCTGGAACATTTTCAAAATTTTCCAAAAAATGTCTCCATCGTTTTTGATTACATTTTGATGTTGAAAAGTATGAATAGTGACGTGTGATAGTAGACGTTTAAGGGAATAATTTAGGTCTCATTTTTATTGGTAGCTCTAATTTTTCGAAAATTGTTAAATTCAAACTTTTTCGGAGTCTTTTTAAAATGGCAATTACGAAGATAAATATTTTTTTAATGGAATCAGTTTTTCTTAAAAATAGATTTTGAAATAAGACAATGATCAATTTTTCAAAACTTTTAGTACGTTTTACGTAATTTTGCGAGAAAGTACATGCTGTTTCAGCACCACTAGTTCAGTTACCTAACATTGTTTGTTGTAGCCTCGCGTGCCCACAGGCATAACATAAATTGCAAAGCTACAATAATAAACAAAGCTGAAACCTTATTTTATTTAAAATTTTGATAAAAGCATCAATTGGGAAGATTCTTTTTACAGAAACATCTCCAAACCAGGGATGTATCACAGATTTCTCAGAGAGTTTTCATTACTTTTGTTTGCTTATCGTTTTTAATAATTATCACTAGTTCTTAATTTTATTAATTTTTCCATAATTATTGTGTTATTTATTCTCGGACCCACCGGTGACCCCTCCTACCATTGGCAGTTCCGGGGTCCAGCGTGGCAATTCGGAGGAGGGATGCGACATGTATGTTTGCCTCGCTGATTCGCACGCGAGTGCCTGGGGCTGCTGCCTCCGCCAAGCGGCCGGCGCGGGGCAGCCCTACACAACGCGATGCGGTGTGATGCGGTGCGGCGGCCGAGGCGTCGCGTCGGGCGTCTTCCACCACAAAAGGCCTCCTTTGCGAGGCAAGGTCAGCCCCAAGGCCCCAGGCCAGACGCGCTCACGAGTCGAGTGCACCGGCCGACGCCCGCGCCGCGCCCCGCCGCCCCGCGCCTCACCGCTAGCGGAGTAGGTGGGATGAAGGAAAGCATGCGGAATGGGAGAGGCGGCGGAGAGAAGCGTCGGGCGGTAGAAGGGACAGAAGCAGAAAATAGGCACGGGCAAGAAATGGGACAGGAGGAAAGAAGGAAAGTCGTCGTAGAAAAGGAGTGGAGAAGTACAAATAGTGGCGGGGAAGAGGAAAGTTTGTGAGGAAAAAGGGCATGAGAACAGTAGACAAGAAGGAATGAGACAAAGAGGTGGACGAAGGAAGAGAACGGTGGCCGAGGATGTGGCGGCGACAGAAAAGGGGAAAGAAGGGAGAAAAAAATCAAACGGTAGAGGCAGTGAATAAGGGTAGAGAAAATAGACAAATTTAAGAAGGAAAATAAGTATAGGAAAAATTGAGAAGGAATTGAAGAGACGGAGGAGAACGAAGAGAAGAAGACAGAAGAGGAATAAAATTTGAAGAATGAGAAGTGGTGGAAAAGAAGAGGAACAGGAGGAAGAGCGAAATACAAAAGAAGTGGAAGATATAGAGCATTCGCGAGGAGGATGTGCAAGAGACGACGAGAGGGAAGTAGAGAAGGCAGTATTGGGTGAGGAAGAAGAAATATAAAACAGTGAAGAAGAGGATATGGAACGCTGGTGAGGAGATGAAAGATGGTAGGGACGGGAGGAGCGAGGACTTTCTTCTGTGGAGGCTGAGAAAGTGGAGAAGTCAGGTGAAGAAAAAGGGTGTAAGAAGATGAGAAAGTAGAGGAAGCAGGGAAGAAGAGAAGGCGAAAAGAAAAGAAGACAGAAGAATTGGAGAAGACGGTGCACGGTATGATGACGACGGTGGGGGCGAGGGCGGCAGAAGGCAGAGTTGATTCCGCACAGTGCCATGCACTCAGCCATATGCAAGCGCCAAGTACTCCGCCTGCGACATCCACGCACACCCTCTTCCTCCCTAAGGTTCACCTGAAGGCCCATTCACAATGCATACATAAACATAAGTATGGCGTTAACATAAAAGTTAGGTATACGCCCATAAGCGGATTCATTCACAATGCGTTCGCATAAGCATAACACGTAAGACGTTAACTTAAAAGCTTGCAAGCTTCTGTGCTTAGGTTTACGTAAGACATAAGAAATGAACCAATCAAAGTACGTTAACTCAAAATCGAGAATCGAAATACGAGTGAAGTCGATAGATGAACTAACGCCATATGGGCCATGGACACAACCGATACCTCGAAATCGATTCTCACATCTAACCAATAGTAAACTAGAATGTGTCACATCCAATATAAACTCTTATTTTGCTTACGTTTATGTTAGACACTGTGAATACTTCAGTCTATCACTTTTGTTAATATTTACGTAGATACGTTATGCCTATGTTAACGTTTGCATTGTAAATGGGCCTGTACTCCTGGGGACTTGGCTTCTCTATGCGTCTTCCCACACTTTCTCAAACTTTGACCAAACCTGCTTGCCAGCCTTCTGTCACGATTGCCAGCAACCTCAACAAAAATTCATAAACCTCAAATTCATTTATTGTTAGCTTCCATTACTACGTAAGAAATATCTTCGTTAAAAATCCACGGTGATGCACTTTGAATTGTATATATAGCCTAAGCAAATTTCTAAATCTAAATTTTCAGTGAAAAAAAATTGAATCAGTTGAATTTAATTGAAAGAGTTTCAGTGAATTTGATTCAAAGAGTGATTTTAGGGATTAACTTATATTGCATTAATATGGGCATTACTTGTTTCATGTACTTGCTTGAAAATATTCAATTCATAAATTTTATTTTGGAAACTAGATCACAGATATTCGAATACTTTCACATTAGCCTGTAATTCAGAATATCTGAATCTAAGAATATAATTGTTTTTTTTTCTTTAAAAATTTTCAGAATGGCGATCTTAAAAACTTTAGAAGAGTGTGAATCACTGAGGTGAGGTAAAATTATTTCAATTTATTAACAAACAATATCGTAAAGAATTTTAGTGATAGATGGCCTCGGTATATAAGAAAGTACATAACTTAAAAGTGAACAAAGTCGATCAAAACAAAGAAAGATTTTAAAACATATTTGACTTCAAAAAGAAGTAATATTCAAGAGAGTTGAAGAGTTTATGCATAATTACTAACGAGAACTTAGCCATATTTTCACTTCATGTATTACATGTTTAATCTCATCCGATAGCATTATTAACATTTTATCATCTTGACTAATTGCAAGTTTTCTTAAGTACTAGAATTATATTTACGTCAGCAGTACTCTTTAATACGATGAGGTATTTTATCTCTGCAGGAAGCTGTAGTGCAATTGATGTAATATTGACCCATTTAATCTTCTCCGAACACCTAAGTAAAGAGCGTAAAAAGGCGATCAGATAATACTTTTTCTTTCAGCGCGGCGCCTTTGTTAGCGCAACGATCGTGCCATAAGACGTTAAACTAGGAATTCCCAACCATTTTCTTCCGTCGACACCTTTTAAAAAAAATTGTTTGCTCAATCGACCCTTTATTATCATCTCTTTATTGACCCTGTTTTTATCTACATATGATATCCAGTACACCCAATCATAGCACAAAAATGCACATAAATGTCTCAAAGATCCTTGTGAATAACGTAACTAGTACACTGTGCCTGCCTGAGCATTTCTTCGTCACACAGCTACAGAAACTGGAACGATTTTAAAGGAAAGCTACAACTTTTTTTTCGACCGGGAGTCGAATCCGGGACCAGACAACAGTAATCTAGTACGCTGCCCGTGAGCCGTCCTAGAGACCAGCGAATTTGTAATTTATAATTATTTTCTTTGGTTTATATTTTGAAAACAATCAACTATCAAGTATATTAATAATTTTGTCATCATTGGTATATTATATATATCTATCAATCACCGGTTCATATAGACCTCCAATCGACCCCTCGATCACCACTGACCCCTTCAAAATTCCATTGACCCCCAGGAGGTCTTCACCGCCCCCGTTTGGACCCCCTACGTCCAACCGTCACTGACCGAGACAGCTAATAAAACACGGTGAAGGCAGAAGTGAACCGCAATATCCCTTCTATAATTAGCCTCAGCGCCCACATCACCAATCGGATTCCCAGAACGCATTTCTTTTTTTCTTTTTTTCCAGGGAATCACGCATGCACCATGGCGGCGGCGGCGGCGGCGGCGGCGAGCGGGACAAAGGCCTTGAGGAGGCTGCGGTTTCTTGCGTTCGCGCGAATCCTCCTCCTTCTACTTCTCTTCCTCCACGCCGCCGTGCCTGCCTCTGCCAGCGGCACCGCACCGCGCCGCGCCGCGCCGCGCCGGCCGGCTGACCGCCCCGCAGAAAAAGGCAGGCCCGCGCGGCGCGGCGCATCGGGGAGGCGGCGAGAGCGGTGGCGGCAGCTGCGGTGGCAGCGGCGCGGACGCCTCAAAATAAACGCGCGGGGCTGCGGAATCGCAGCGTAGGCGACGCGCTCTGCACACTGGGTCCGAATATGCGCCCCGTGGTAGTAAAAGGTATAGATCGTGTTCTGTCTAGTACTTGTGTTCATTTTTATTTTAATTGAAGCTCCCGATTAGATAAATGCTCCCCAGCTGATCAACTGTCAAACTTACTTCAATTTGAATTGGTGAATAGTCGTCACGCCAATGTTGTTTATATATTGGATACGTAGGTGGCGTCGACCAACCTGTTTAACTAAGTCGGAATCCCTGCAACTGTAATTGCAGGCGCGGAAACAAAGACAAATTTTCGGAGTGAAAGTTCAAACTGTTTTCGTCGAATATGTCATGTTCAGATTTTGTAAAATGTCTCAAGCTACACACAGCTCATGCTACGATACCATTTTATCCATTTTATTCGTTTTAAGGATTATCAGAAAATATTTTTGCATGAAAGTTTTGCGACAACTTACAATTAATAGTTATTAAACAATTTTAGGGGTCGGAATTTCCTTTATTTCCCTCCCCGTTGATCCGCGCCCGGATGTTGCAACGATGAACTTGTTTATTGGGTTCTTCGACCTGATTGGTTGTTTGCAATCCTTGCGCGATTGGGGACACTGCCAGTCGTGGCGGGGGGTGCAGAAGGGGGGGGGGCGACCGCCTGCTGTTCCAGGAAGTGCGTTATACTTGCGGATACAAACGGGCCCCAACAACAGACAGGGCGCACGGCGCTGTTCACTGGTGCAGTAATAGACGTGAAAAAGAGCCACAAGTTGCTGACCAAAAATGAAACCTCTATTTTTATCCTCTTCCTAAGAGAAATACAACTATTTCGGTGTCTCCATTCAAACATCCCACCCACAAAACAAAGTGACACTTCTAGAACTCGAGCTACTGGACATCGATATCCAATCAGGAGCTTCGTTACGACTTTCATTTTTGGTATTGGAACTCCTGATTGGTTGATGTCACCTTCTCCTTCCAGATCGTGACCTTGAACTGCCTATGTTTGCCGGAGTATAATAAATGTTGTTTTAGGGGAACATACTAAAATATTCTAAAACACAGCTTCGAATTGCCAGGCTCTGAAGAGTATTATATCACATACGAAAATAATTCTGAGCGAGCTGCTGAGCTTTTATTAACAAACGAGAAACTTTCACCTGGAGATATATTTAAGAAAAAAGACCCATCAGTCAAATTTTCTCTCTCAGCTAAGTTCAGTTCCGGCGTCAAAATTGCGAGACAATTTATGCTTCTTCTCCGCATATAACGTAAAATAAAGGTAATAGCTAGTGAACACGTCGAGGACCGGATAGGATTCCCGGCCAATGTGGGCTTTAAGGCGGACAAAGCGAGCTCTATGCCGATTCCTTGAGCTATTCAGTTTTCCTTCCTCTCATTTCACTTATCGCTTTCATCATAACCCATGAGTCTCAATGCGCTTAATAAGGGTTCGTAAACATATATGTTTATGAACCCTTATTAACCGCATTGAGACACCTGATTTTTACATATTATATATATATATATATATATATATATATATATATATACATACATATACATATATACACTTTAAAATGAAAGGTGGGGACTCTAAGAACAAAAGACAAGCTACAAATGACTTCAAATACTTTCAGAATGCCCTGGTAACCACTGATGTTGGTGTTCTTTGTTCATGAATACCTAAATACACATCTTTGGTTGATCTACTTTGACATTGGCTTTGAGAATCTTCAATGCGCAAACCTTGAAACTATGTGGAGTTCATTTAAGCCGTTGCTAAGAAGTCCAGTCAGCTAATGCTCACCTGTTAAATCCTGCAATGCTTGAACTCAAGAAAGAAGTCAATCTCGAAAAAGTAGAATTCCAGGAATACTTTGAAAGAAATCTCGTTTTCTAGATAGAAATCTAAGAAACATGCATCTGATTCCTTGAAAAACGGGTTTTACAGACTTACGATGCGTCGTTTGAGAGATAAGCTCTTTCGAATGCACGGAGTAACACCTAATGAAAATCTTAATGAAACGATACATTATAATGGAATATTATACAACTTGTTTGCAATAAAGCTTAGCATTATATACAAGTTTTGAAACCGAGCGACGTTAGGAGTGTGTTTTCAAATTTTAGGAACACAATTAAGGGATATTGTCAATAAGTTGCATACTCTATTTAAAAAAAAAAAAGAATTATAAATGTACTATGATGCCACGCATGTTAGTCATTTGTACCAAAAAAAAATTATCGTCAGTTATGCAGTTTACCGCCACCCTTACGTTTCGTTCGCTGCGATCGGCTGAATGTTATTTATCTTTTCGATTACGTATGGTTTTTGGTCATAAAATATTGTTTATAATACTGGTATACAAATGAGATTTTGTGCGCCATGACTCCTTAAAAATATTTCGTTTGCTATCTTATTTCTCATTGTGCGAATTTCACGTGAGTATTAAAGATATATGGGCAATAAAAACCATATATATATAT
>BOPP01000199.1:883852-908340 GCA_017312745.1 Gryllus bimaculatus
TATATATATATATATATATATATATATATATATATATATATAGAATACAAGGCTATTCTAAACTAATCCTGTAATTTGATGTATCTCTTGTTCTCTTGCATTTTCATTTATGAGTAGGTACTGTAGTGAAAATTTATTTATTACAGGGCCAATATTTTCTTGTAATGCAGATATTTCTGACTTCAGGACACGACAGAGCAATTCTTCAGTACACAAACAAAGTAGATTCCCTAGATACCATCTACAACACACAAACAAACATTTTTAATAATACGTGAATGTGATCTTCGACAATTTAAACAGTTATACAAGTATTTTCAGAATTGTTATTCCAAGTGTTTTAAATTAATTAGAACCTGGGTGTCCAACTTGCAAGGCCTCAAGTGCTACAACTACAACCTTCAATTTGGTTGAGGTCTATATGTGCCGTACTCGGGTGATCCTCAGATGACATCCGCGAACTATTCATCTTGGCACATCGCCCGGCTGCATGAAAAGGAGGTGGGGGTGGAGCCATTCGTCATATTAGGCCGCACCATGCATAACATAGTTAGACATATTGGGATGATTTTAAATTTCTTAATTACTAGAAAAAAATCCTTAAATATAAATTTAACCTATTTTTACATTAAAGAGTGGTGAACTAGGTAGAGGGTGTGCACTAGGCGCCAAAATGTTCTCGCCCGGCATGAATGAAAGGGACTAGTGGCTAGTAACCCTCCGCAGGCCACAATCAATGGCCCAGCAGGCCACATTCGGCCCGCGGGCCTACATTTGGACAACCCTGAATTAGAAGGATAAAAACTGACCAATTCCTGACCCGCAAACATATGAAATGACAGCACGCGTGCCACGAACATTGAACCGCGAGCGTTCTAACCGCGATTGCTGATGGACACATCCAGGCTACTTTATTTATTTCGCGCTTTTTTCTAAGTACTCCTATTTGATATTAAAATGTAAAGACTTGTTTTCTTTCAGAAAATGTTTCTCTGTACAACTACTTTTACAACTTTTAATAGTTTTCTGAATTCATAAACCGTCATAACTTAACTTACTGGGTAATGATTACTTAGAACAAGGTAAAAATTAAATATTTCTTTCTGTCTTAGTTAAAAGAGTCAATTTTAATTTTATTTCTTCAGCTTGTTTTCTTTCTATTTCTCTTGATGTTTCGAGCAAATTTTCCCTTGGATTGCTCCTGGAAATTTTAAGGAAGTGCTTATCACCGCTCAAAATAAATGTCAAATAGAGAAATACTTCTTAGGTTAGGCAGAAATTAAACATTACGTTTGTAGATTTCCAGCACACATAATACTCTATAATTTAATGTATACATTAATATATTAATTAGCGAGTTTCGCCAACAATGGGTCTCCCACATAACTTCCAAACTGTTCACAATATTCAAATGTAGTTTTCGTTCAAAAATGCGGATTAGTGAAGCAAGTAATATGGTCTAGATATATTGTTTGAAATGTGTTTAGTTTTAAAGAGATTTAATCATCTTCGATTTTTTTAAATGGTGCAATGCATTAAAATGCGCAATGGGTGATCGGAAGGGATTCACACTCTTCACACTCACCTCTCCACAAAAGTACAGAATTAAAAATAGTTTAGCATCACAAATAACATTCTAAAGTATTTTATGAACAACTAGCATTAAATATTATTATTTTTATGTGTTTTAGATGTATATTATTGTACCTTAATATTTCAAACGTTGGCGTGAACTAAAAATTGGAAGTATTTAATGTAAAAATAAAAGAAGGAAAATAATAATACTTTTCTCATTTCAATCATTGAGTTTCATTAAATAAAAATTCTAAAATCATAAGAATGGCCTTGTCAAGTTTATTGCAAGAATTCTTTATAATGGTACACCTGCATAAGGGAAGTTAATTTAGATTAAAACCAGTTCAGGGATAATTGAAATTATGAAAATAGATATTTAATTACTATCAGCGTTCCCGTTTGAAGGTGAAAACGAAGAAATAATTAGCCTTCTGCACTTCAACAATATTTTTGAAATACGATGTGAAGTGACAGCTAGCAGGAAACAATAAGCAGTCTTACAAAAGCAGCAGTAAAAGCTGTAATGGCGTCATAACTGCTATTTTTGAAACGCCTTCCAGGCCTAGTCACTTCTACAATTGCCCGTAAAATCTTATCGACCTCAAGAAATAGAAACCTGTTGTATAATGTGGTATAGAGAATAGCTCCAAATCGTTATTTGGACTTACGTATTACGATCAGCGAGTTTATAAGCAACAAACTATCCCAGCATCCGAATCAGGTGTACTACGTTGTTTTTTACTGTTTTTAGTTCAAGGCGAGAAAAGAAATATAAATACTTGAAATTAGTATTATTTCTATTATTCTGAAATACTCTTTTAGAATTAATTATTACAACAACTGCACAATACTTACTCGTAACAGATTTCTTTCAGCCAAAACGTAGCCGGATGGCACAAAAATATTCTTACTTAAGCTTATCTGTTTGAAAAAGAGCAGTACGCGCCTACCTCAAAGCTTTTGTGTATGTCCCCAAGACGTCATAGACAGGCTTATCTAAAATACGAAGAATGCTCGGCAAATCATGCCATAACTTATTAACGATGTAAGTTTTAATGCCTTCTAATAAAAGCTCTATTGCTTTTTGAAACACAGACAAGACACATCCGAAAAGCAATACACTCTGCAGAATCATGTAGTGTTTATGAATGAAGGACCCGAATCGCGTGAACACGTCAAGACGAGGGCGTTACGGCATTGCAAACAAACGCAAACGATCAATATATTACTGCAATGTTTGATTCTTACCTAATGGCTGGTAGATTAAGAAATGCGGACTAATTCAAAAATACGCGATAAAAATTCAATCAAACATCGCTGAGATTCCTGGTGCTGATTTACAAAACGTCAAGATACGACCTAAATGACCATCGATCAAGATCTTGTGCAGAATCACGGACAAAATATATTTAATAGAATAAAACTGAATCAAATTAGTTAACTCGAAAGCTCTCCGAATAAGTGAAAAAAATTGGTTAAGAAGGTATTGTACCATCTTTTTGAAGGCGTACAAAACGCTGTTCGAACAGATCTGCATTTAATGTATACGTGAATCATCGTTTATGCACACTCAAAACGTTTCCTGTTCATCTAACCGTGCTACATGCCTTCATTTCAGTGCTACAGTAACATATCGGAAAATATAAAAATGGTTCTTACTGAACTCCCACTCAATGAACAAGTTTTTTTCAGCCTCCAACAAAACGTCTTACAGGCGTTGTAATTCGATCTTCACTAATCGACAAATGAGTCTATTAACACTGAGAGCTGACGCAACGTTGCACGTGTCTTTTCGCACTTTTTTACGAGTCTTGATGTCAGAGATACAAAGACCTAATTGATAGCAAAGGTACGAGTAGAGCAAAAAGATCGTTTGGTAAACTCCGCCACACAAAAATTCATTCTAAAAAGTCAAAATTTAATAACGCGTTGAAGAGAAAAAGTAATAAAGAATTGTTTGTAAAGCAAGTATTACACTATACACTTAATTTAGGAATTAAATCCTCAGCTGCAAACATTTTTTTCTCTGCGAACTTCTTCCGATAAACGGATTTGTATTCACTTTTGAAACGTGTGCGTGTAAAGTAAATAGAGTTGGCTACCTCAGAGCATTTATATTCTCTATAGAAGAGACTTCATGAAATATCTGTAATAGTAACATTATCTTCGTGAAGAACATTTTAAGTCTAAAACCACAGATGGCCTAGTATTACGATGATCAATTTCAAAACATTTTATTCCGCAAAAATGCATTTTGTGTGGAGCTACAAATGCACGGAAGTGCTATAAACAATATTTATTACTACTGTGAGGCAGGAAACGTGTCTCATCAGGAATTTTAATCACCAACCAACCACATGTAAAATGATCAACTACGAAAGACTCTGAAAAAGGGCCACTTATTGCCGAACACACATTGCCAGACAGTTGTTATACTCATTGAAAATTCACCGTGTGAGCGCTACCATTACATTTGTGTGGAGGTACATAAAAATGTCGCACATAACTGTGCGTCTGGAAACTTACTTTATGGGGCAGCCGGCAGCAGACGTCCCGTGAAGTCTTCCCCGTCCAACAAGCAAAAGCCTCCCCTTGCTGACGTCGTCGCACACTCTTTTTCGCGCACTCGCGGTTCTTGGGCGTCCGCTCCGGGCGCTTACGCCTTCCCCGCGGGCGGCAGCCGGGGGCTTATCACCTGCGCCCACGCACCTGGCCCGGGGCGGGCGACGGGCGATGGGCGATTCGGCGGGGCGCCCGTCAGCTCCGCACCTCCTCTCCCCTCCTGCTCGCCTCGCAGCACGTGCGCTTATCGCGCGCGCCGATGTAAACACAGCGCCGCCATCTTGCCCAGGCGGCCGGCCGGCGAGTCGACGACCGCGACGCGAAGCGACGCCGCGTGGAGTGGAGTGGAGGGCAGCGGGGCGGAGCGGAGAGACGGAGCGGGCTAAAGCGAGCGGGGCGGAGTGGGACGGGGCACAAACGAGAGCGGAGCTAGGTGGGATCAGAACACAGCAATGTGGAAGAAGTCGGGCGGATGAAGCGAGGCGGAGGAAGCGGGCCGGAGTAATTGAGTTGGAGAAAGCAGGGAGGAGGAAGCGGGGCGGAGGAAGCGAGGTGGAAGAAGCGGGGCGGATGAAGCGAGGCGGAGGAAGCGAGGTGGAAGAAGCGGGGCGGAAGAAGCGAGGCGGAGGAAGCGGGCCGGAGGAAGCGGGGCGGAGGAAGCGGGGCGAAGGAAGCGGTGCTGATGAAGCAATGGAGCGCGGGTTTGCGTGTCGGAAGCAAAGTTCGCAGAGAGCTCGCGCCACAGAGAGAATGGGCGGAAGCGAGGCCTGCGGGCGACACGCGAATTTCTGGCCTCGAGGTGACGCGGCGGGGAGCACGTGCGTCAGCGGCGGAAGGCCCCGTTAGTCACGAGTGCGGGAGGAGGCGGCGGCGGAGGCGGCAGCGGGCCGTGGCGTGGCGTGCGGAGACCCACCGGCCGGCGAGCGAGCGACTGAGCGGGCAGAGGAGGAGAGACGGCGATCGCACAGGCGGACTGCGGCCGACGGACGAAAGACCCGGAGACTGTCGGTGGCAGCGGTGAGTTGAGGTAGGACGGCGCGGTGGCTCGGCAACGGTCAGGGGCTGACTCCTGAGGAATCGCTGGGAGACACGACAACAACGGATGTTGGCCTACAGGACGCAACAGGCGGTGCCTGCGTCGGCGGACAGGCGGCCCAAGGCAGGGCGGCAGACGCTCGGTCGCGAGAGATCGGTGCAAGCGCGCGTCTGCGAGGCGAGGACGCGGCGAGGGAGCGACGGCGTGCGGGCGAGCGACGCGGCCGGCGCTGCACTGGCGACCGGAGCTTCATTCATGGGCGGCGCGTCGGGCAGCGGCGGCGGCGGGGCGCGCCTCGCCATTGGCGCGCGCGGCCCACGTGGCCCGCCGGCAGGAGGGGGCGCCCGCCACCGCGCGCAACCAACAATTAGCCGCAGTGGCCATTTTTATGTTTTACTAACACAAAAACGACACGTATTTTACATCACTAAGTGACAGCACTTGGCGTTAACGTTTCCCTCAAGTGTTTTGACCTTTATCAAGAGTATAATATTTTTAGTTGTTCGTTCATTGCCAATAAATTAAAATATGCGCAATTAATACATGCATACGAGTGGATCATTATGAAATTGCAATTTTCATGATGTGACTGACTATATTTATGTATATTTTAATATAATGACAATGAATGGACTACAAAAAATATAATACGTTTCATAAAGGTCACAAACTCTGGATGTAAATGTCGTTAAATTCAAGTGTTGTAATGTGATGATGTAAAAATGTGTTAACTTTTATGTCTGTTAAGAAACGGTGATGATTTTGACAAATTATATTGAGTATAGTACAGGATGTAAAGCACAATTTTTGAATACTTAAAGATTTGAAATACAAAACGGTCTAAACATCCAAATCAATTTTTGAGGAAAGTGTGTTTAAAGTATTAGATATTTACTAATAACAATTTCAGCTTTTTCATGTTTTTGCTATATTATTAAATATATTGATAGAATATTATTATAGTACGAATAAATTACAAATGCAACGAACATCAGTAAAAATTTGTAAAAACATTTGTATAAAAGTGATGTTGCAAAATTATTTTTACAAAACTCTTCGAGAAGAAAGAAATTTAGTGTAAAGCCAAACAGGTCACTGCAAAGCAATATGAAAAGTTGAAAAGTCAAGAACACACATTTTTTTTCTTATTTATACATTCTAAGAATTCACTATTTTTAGTCTGCAGTGCGTTCATTCTGTAATGCTTTTGTAAAAGAGGTTATCATAACGATGTCAGATACTGCGTAATTTCAAACAAATCCAAGAGTCGGATTAGTGCAGCTGCGGTGTAAGACGGTGATTTCCGATGTTTCCTTCAGTGCCTACGCGTTTGCTCCAGTGGCAGTGACAATGGTCAGCCGGCGGCCTCGGCGGTGAAAGGGGCGATGTGATGGGGTGAAGGTGACGACGGCGGCGTAGTGACTGTGGCGACGGAAGTGAGAGGCAATCGATGGAGGGCGTATGCAAGGGCTGTAGCAATTGGTCACTCTTTCCATGATGGAAAGAAATGAGAGAGCTATGATACCAAAATCATTACTTGCTACGACTCATTGAAACATATGTGAAGCTTTTTTATTAACGTTGCGTTATTTTATTTTAATTATGCCTTGATCGTGTAATATTTGGTTGGTTACCGTTGATAATGCCACTTTCAAAATGTTTTCCAACACTTCTCACTTGCAATGCAGCCTGGTGGCCAGAGTCTGGTCTGAATTTTCAAACTAAGTGTCCGTGTTGTGGTCACGTTGTTCATGATTGGTGCTGTGCAGAACAAGAAAAAATCGGTGCGCCGAAACAGCTCACAAATGTCTTTACATCATGACTAGAGACTGGAAAATATGTAGCATGAAACGTCAAAATATGTAATGAAAACAGAAATAATATGTAATAAATATGTAATATCGTATATAATATTAATATAGACTAATAATAAAACGAACATTTACATAATACGAAATTACATTTATAAAAAAGTCTTAAAGGAATTTTAAAAATAAGCCAAATATTTTACAAGTGATTTGGGAGCTCATATTGATGCACACTTTGCAACATACAACTTTCCCACCAGTAGTAAAAGCTTATCTACTGCTATTCAGGACCGTAGTTTGTAGCCAGACTAGACGCAATAGAAGCCATTGTACGAGCTGGTGATAACTGTGTTACTATGGCAACGCGACGATTGGCGAAGATTACAATTTTGAGAACAGTAAGTAGGAAGGCAAAAAATATGATTTTACATTAAAGTCATGATTATTGCCCTCCTGTGAACGCGACGGGCGCCCCTGGGTCCCGCGTCCCCTGTGTTCCTGGCCCCGCTGGGTCACGGGTTGCAATCCCGCTCTACGTGGAATGGACAAGACGAGGTCATGTTAAGTTTCCTATGCGTTGTCCCATTTCAATTGCATTTTATTCAATAATTGCTCCATCATCATTTCAATAAATGGCTAGGAACCTGAAAAAAATAAGTCACACAAGCAACAGAAAGTCTCCCACTATTTATAAATGTAAATATCTCCATTAAAGGTGTGAGTGGTAAAAGGGTGGCTTCTCTTCTTCCTACCATATTCGTATCACATCTTCACAATCATCTCCCCACCAGAACCGCCAATTCCCAAGAATGGCGATATCAAAATAAATTTTCCTCCGGGTGGATGTGACAGGCCAGGAGAGGTGTCTCAAAGGTTGGCAGGCATGCAGTCACGTGTCCCGCTAGGAGGCAGGCGGCCGCTGAATAGAGGATAATTGTTGCCGCTCCCGCCTGCAAGCGTTGCCCGAGGGAGACAAGGCCAACCCTCGGAGCTCCAGGCCACGCGGCGCAGTGAGGGTGGGGACGAGACCTCCACAGCGCCACAGTCCCACTACGGTGAAGTCGCAATAATTCGAGGTAATTGGGGCAGATTACGAATAACTCGGATTACACAAAAAACAAAGGAAAATACGTAACGGAATTTTCAACTACAATGCACAGTGAAGTGAAATTTAATGTGCAGACACTATTAAAATTACAGATATAGACACATACTTATATGAGCGCGAACCAATCACAACAATGTACCAGACTTACTAGCATTGACTTTTGACACAGACGCACACGTGACTTTCGACACAGTGTTGACAACCCGTCATGAGCCAGCTCTTGATTATAGCCGCTTGTTTGGTGACATGACACACATCAGGATTTTTTTAAATCTCGGTTTGCACGAAATCTCGGATTACCGCGCCTCTACTGTACACGACTGATTATATTGCGACTTCAGTGGCGTTATATTTACCGAATCGGGCTTGTATAACTTAAGTTGCGGATTCGAACTCTATTGAATAAATAGATATTTAAAAGCGAAAAAAACATTCGTACGCCTTCTTCGAGGGGGAAGTAAAGCTGATCGTCTGATATAAATTTACTGCATGTCAAAGACTCTAAAAGGAGCCTCTTAGCCAAATCTAAACCGCCTGTTTCATCGCCCAAGAAATACATCCTTTTTCCCCTAGATGGTGAAAGGAGCGTAGCGAAATTTGCGTGGTCAGACAGAAGAGCAGACTACATTGCCTGAGACTCGCCACGTAAAATAAGGCATCATTGAAGTAAATTGAATACTTTGTTTCTGAGTGAATCAACTAGTACGATATTTAGTTCTTTTAGAGTTCACGTTATATCGCACGAGGGGGGGGGGTCCTTTACTTCACTGGAGCATCAGGTCCCACGTCGACATTCACTGCCCCTCCCCTCCAGGTACCTCCGCTAGCAGGGGTCCGCCTCAGCCGGGACAGTGCCTAAGTCCGACTGGTCTCCCAGTAGTGTATTGTATGCAAGTGTGTGAGTATGTGTGTGTGTATAAGGTCAGAAGTGGCAAGAAAGAGGAAGGAAAGAGCTCTCCGGGTACGCCTTCAGCATTTGTTGGGTATTCCTCGCGGAAACGACTGAAACCTACCTACTGGAGCAGCCTGACGCTACAATTCTGCCCCTGTTAGTGTAGGAATTCAACCTAGCTGACTAGTTAAAGTGCAAAATTCTCCACGACGGCACTCGAACCCTAGGACATTCCGGACACAATTGCAGATGTAGCAACTCTTGTTGCCCTTTGCCAACTCAGCCGGTAGACCCATTTCACAGAATCGGTGATGTCCTAGTCTGCTGTGTATGTTTCTTGAGAGTATGAAAGAAATCCATTGCATAAGGCTGCATTGCTTTAAATAAATTAACCACACAATAGAAGTGTCTACTTGCGATGCGATAAACAAAACACCTTTCGTTCGCCCCCATTTTGTCAGCTCCTTGTGTAAACAACATCGTGTGGCAGCCTCTACCAACCTACTGGCTCTTCGTGGAGTTGTGGGGGTATAGAAGGGCGAAATTATGCCTCGATCTATTTGAAAGGCAGCCTTGAGTTGCCCGTTGACGGAAGGAGCCCTCTCCTTCCGGACAGTTGCGCTCCATTGAAACATCTATTCCCCTTTTGGCCGCAGGTGGCCTGTGAGATATGGTCGTTTACATCAGGAGCGATTTCGTATGATTTTTGAAGTTCTTAAAAGCTCGTGTAATTTAAGATTGGATGAAGCCAATTTTATCATAGCAAGTATGTTTAATTAATTTTTAGTAGTATAAATAGTAAATTATTAATTTTTTATCGAACACATTATAGGGGAAAGCGAGGTTTCTTGCTAGTCCACTACTACTACATGTTCAGAATAATAAATATAAAATTTGAATTACATTTTCAAGAAAACACGTTTAACTATAAGTTGACAGAGAATAGCGATTGTATTGTTCTCTAATTAGTGAAGCTTGAAGTTCATTTCCTTAGTCTCAGAGAATAAGTACTAAATGCCATGAAATAATATTGTGTATGTGGTGGTTACAATTTTCCTTGTAGCGCAGATGTCGTACTTCTGTGTTGTGTGTTGTTTTTTTCATTTCTTCCGTTTTTTTTGTTATTTAAGGTCGCATCAACATATAGGTCATTAGCGACACTATTGCATTCAACGGTATGGTAACTGCGAAGATGAGATGATATGATTATAAGGGAGGAAAGGACGAACACAAATGCAAGCATGCCCAAGACGGGATTTGAACCCGCGATCCTTCGGTCAGAGATTTTTCTTCTTTTTGTGCGATGTAGCCTCAAAGGTTTAAATTCATTTTCGAATCTGTCCTATAGCTCCAATATTAATGTCATATATTCCTTTATCAGTGCAACTGAATTACGCTATACGAAAAGCAACCAACCCACAAAGATGTAATGCAACAGATGGGCGCAGAGTTTTCCGTAATAGATTTCTATTTCCTTTCGGTCTCGGCTAACTATTCGACCTTGCCACATACTCTTGCTTGCTGCCATCAGTCGCTGCTCAAAATACATTTTTGTAAAATTTTCTTTATTTTTGTTTTACTAATAATGAAACGGAAATATTATTTTAAGAATGTTAAAGAACAGTTAAACGACGTCCTAAATGGCAATTTTCTTCGAAATATTTGGAGCTGTTTTTAAGAAAATGGGGCTTAAACGCTCCAGTAAATTCGAAATTTGAAGCATATTTTCACAGACAAATTTTTAGTTTTCGAAAACCTTCACATGAAGTAATTTCAAACACTGTAACTCACAAATATAATAGTGTTTACAAACTGCTGAAAATGTTCAAATTAACGGCGTGAAATATATTTAAAAAAGTACATTTGTGTAATTTTTTAAAAGACAAAAAATACACCGAAATGAACTTTACGTCATATTAAAGAGTGCAAGCAGCGCTATCCGTTCGAAAAATTTGAAGAAAAAAATTGGAGAAGTTTCTATAAACTGGCGTTTGAGCGTTTCTGAAATTGCGAAAGTTTGAGGTAGTTTTGACAGAAAACGGTTGAGGTTTTTAGAAGCTTTATGTGGCGCTATTTAAAGCACATGCACTCATAAATATAAAAATGTGAGCAAATTAGCTGCTAATGTAAATATTAATGACAAGAAATACAAGTCAAAAAATTACATTTTGTACTTAATTGAAAAAAACAACAACAAAAGAATAGATCAATATGGCGTTTATGTCATTTTGCGCATTCAGCACAACCCCTACCAAAATTTTAAAGAAAAAATTTGAGGGATTTTTGATAAAATATTGTTTATGTCATTTTTTTAAATCGCACAAACTGCACATGCAATATTGCACAAAAGCTACTAAAATTTTCAAAAATTGTACATGACAATTGAAAGAAAAAATTATGGACAGCAAATTTTGTTCGAAGAAAAAATCTTTAATTTTGTTGATTTAGAAAAATCGAGAAAAAATGAAACATAAAATTTTCAAAAATGCAGAGTTAACCCTGAAAATTAGACCTATGCCACATTCATAAGTAAATTTTTATATTCTTATAAGAAATTTAAGGAAATAAATTTGGAGCCATTTTTCAGAAAATTTTTCAAATATCTCAGAAGCTTCATGTATAGTATCCCCATAAACTAATGAATGATTTTAAAATCGCAGATCTTCGACTTAGACCTAGTGTACAGGGCTTTCTTCAATTTGAAAAAATCCTTTGCATGATGAGGGTGCTAGGGTTGTTCACATACACCAGACAGACCAACGGACGGCCGGACAGACCGACCGACGGATGGACGTTTTGAAAAAAACACTTTTTCGGCATCAGGGGACCCCAAACATGTATTTCCGATGAAAATATTGAAATCAATTTTCCGCACAACTACATAACTTTCCCTATACTACAATATACGATACGTATACGAAGAAGTAAAAGTTAAGAAAGAAACTCTCATTCTTTTTTTTCTCAATGATTTTCACATTCGAGTGAGTTTTCACATTCGACTTTTTATACGTTCATAAAAGGCAGAAAATTATCATTAATACTTATTGTCAATTAAATTATGTAAAACTAGTGTGACGTTGGTGCAATTAGACATCCCAGATATCTCATTTTTGGCGTGTATTCTTGCTGCATTATATTTTAAGACGCAGTGGGTAACAATTTTGTTTCTACACTTCAGAATTTGATGGTAAATGATTTAGGCATAAGAGTAAAACTGGTTCTAACACGAAATATATTGCAAGGTAACAACACTTCCAGACAGATAAACAAAGCATTGAAGAACGAGATCGATCTTTACTCTCACAAATTGCAAGCAAATAACCCTCGCAATAGGAACTCTCAAGCAGCAGTCTTGTTTGTACACTCGAACAAAATGGCCTCGAGTTTGTAATTACTACCATTTTTAGTTACTCGGGTCCTATATAATACACTGGGTTGTGCTGCTGAATAGTTTAGTAATAAGTGCATCAGATCTTGTGTTCAGAAATAAAGATTACGAACCAGTAAAGAACCAGAAAAACAGAAAAATAAAGTTAACTCACGAACTAAAATACTGTCTCGGGTTGCAAGGATATTCTTTGTAATAAATTCGTTGTAGAATAAATAAACCACATAACACAATAACATAACTACATAACTATGTGCTAAAGAAATTCAGATATAGAGGGACTACAAAGAATATGCCAAAGACAACAAAAGAAATTAAACTTAATATGAGAGATGAACATTCCATTGTAAAACAGATAAACAGAATCCACAATTAAGTGTGGCTAATTTCTGCGCAATGGTGAATTGAAAAACTGAAATAAAAAAAGAAAATGTCAAACTTGACAATTCCTACGATAGTGTAAAAATGATGTTCACGCTAGTCAACCAGGGAAAAGGCTATTTGATAGAAGTAATAATCGACAAGCGTGAATAAAATTGTGTGGAGCGTGAAAAACGATTGTATTTCCTGGAATATCGTTATTTGTTCAGATGAAATCAAAATACCTCTTTATGGTTCGAATGAAAACAAGCATGAATAGAGAAAACCAAACGTTTAAAGAACCTACATATTCGCTACTCGCTGTAAATCACGAATGTACTTCAATGATGAACTGTGTGTGTATGTTCTCCCGTGGAGTTGGAAATATAAAAATCATCAATGGCCAAATAGGGTCATTGAAACATTTTAAACAATAAAGTGCAGCGGAGTGCACTGAAATTGGGAGGAGGACCCGCTACATATTCAGGACGATAATGACCCCAAACATATGACAGACGTATGCAAGCAGAGGCTGATATGGAATTCACCAACACAACTGCGAACTTCTGATCAGTTCCCAGATTTGAGTCTATTGAACGTTTGTGCGTTGATTTATAAATAAGGGTTAATTCAACGCAACCTCTATCACTAGCACTAGGATTTATTATCCAAAAAATGGAGAGAAAACGATTTATTTAGATTTACAAAACGAGTTGATTCTATACCGCGTAGATGAAATGTAGTTTTTAAGGGCAGATTATACATATCAGGGTATTACATTCATGTTTACAAGTGTCCTGCAGACTATGACAAACGAAAGTATTTAAAAATATAATTTTAACTTAACTATATTTGCGAAAATTTTACCGTAACATTTGTTTTTTTTATTATTTAGTAGTTTTATTATTTTTCGTATCTTAGGAATATACAAGTTGGATTTTAATACTCTTCGAGTTACGTTCCTTAGAAGACCGTACGTCTGTCAAATATACGCCTATGATGTGTGGGATCTTCTGTGGCATGTCTGGGCTTCCAGACACCTTCTCTTCGAAGCGGAAAAGAGAATATCGAATTTATCGTGAAATGAAATTGTCAATTTGATATTCTGCACTGTGCTATTGAATCGCAGTGGTATGGATTTTCCGGTAACTGATAAATGCTGAGCAATATCAGAATGATTTTTCGCGTACAGCACTACGTTTGATGTAATGCACAATCTACGAGTTGTCTCGTCGAAGTTGAGTTCCTGTATGAATATATTTATATATATTTTTCTACTCGCCGTCTGGGTACATTTAATTAGATTTTTATCTTAATTACAGACTATCCATATCAGCGCACTTCTCTTTACAGTGAAAATAATGGTAGGCATAACATTTCATGAACCAATACATCCACTTCGTCAAGTACATATAGCTATAAAATAATGTAGTATGAAGGACGTAATCTAGGATGTAAAGGATGTAATATTTCATGATGTAGGTATGAAAGACCTTCGGTGTAGCCGCATATTACCAGATATGCAATTTATGTGCTTAATAATTACATATTAAGTAAAATATAAAATAATAAATTAAGGATATAATAATATATAAAAGTGAAGTCAAATTATTATACGAAATATTTATAAACAATAACAGCACAATAAATAAGAACGGAAAAGTTAATATTAAGACTGAGCTTATTTAATTTAAAAACACATTTCAGAATATGACGACGTCATCCACCAATATTAAAAATTATTTAAATTTATAGATGTTCTGGTTAAATATGAACTGGCGAACATGCATAATAATTCGACTGTATAATTACATATTTTTATATTCCTGATTGTTACTGGTTACGTTGTAGCTTTATGTACCTGAGGAAGCAGACATGAAGCATTGTACCTGCAATAGTTTGCACTGTAAGAGAAGTGCATAATGGAATAAATCATCTTATGCTCTAATGTTAAGAAGTGCATAAGGGAATAAATCGACTTATGCGCTTATGTTAATTGTTTGACTGTCGATAATTAAGATACAAAAACCCATTACATATTTAAAACTACATTTTCTTAAGTACATAATATTTGAACTAGTACGTCGCTGATTTGTTCCCTGATGTTGTTTACGTTTTAGAATCATCGAGAGCGACGGTGTCTCAGGTGTCTGCCCCGAAGCGCGCGCGAACTAGAGAGAGGAAAAGTTGGGTGTGACCGCGCGGCACACGACCTTGAGAAGACGAAGTTGTGGGCGGCGGCGACCGAAAAGAGGAAGTTGGGTGCACCACCTGTTGTACGGGGCAGCGACATCACTCTCCAGCCCAGTCACTGGCCCGTGAAAGGGCGGATGCGGCTGGCCGTTTCAACAGCTGCCTTTCAAAGGTCTATTTTGCTTATGCGTTTATGGTGAAATTTCGATACAAGAATAGTAGTTTATGCAATTAGTTTATAATGTTAAGCTTTATTGCATGAGTACATGTTTTGAAAACGAACGGCTTTAGGAGCGAGTTTTCAAATTTGTACGAATGTAATAAAGCAACATTGTAAACGAGTTGCAGTCAATATTTTTTGTATAACAGCACCAAACATTTATAAGAGAATCAAACTTAATTTTGAGAAACAACTTCCCTGTGACGATTTGGAAATTTAACATCTTGCGAGTAAACGGTGGTCTGCTGTTCTGTGTAGCTCTACCTCCCCCCGATTCTCTCGCTACGATTGGCTGAATGTGTGATGACGCAATCATTCGAGACATAAAATCTAATACGTCATCATTTGTGCCGTAAAATGAAGATTATGAAGCCCGATTATGAAGGATTTCTTGCAACAGAATAAGTTATTTGATAATGCTGGAATACAAAAAACATTTTTTAACCAGCATGTATACATATTACCAGTGATTTTGATAATACTCTCATATTTCTTCAATTTAGAGTAAGAACAACTTAGTAATGAATAAACTAAAATATTTATGATAACCCAACGAAACTCTGGAAACGCACCTCTACAAAAGGTTCTAATTTGTTGATTTAATGTAGTAAGTATACTACTACTGAAATGTACTACACTATTTCACTAAATGTCCTTTGAATTTAGACTGCAAATACGTATAAGATACAATAATTGGTATTATAATTTGCAATATAAATTGTGTGTCATTGAACAATAGCGTGGTCTTCATCGGACGGAAAAATAATGTTTCCCCAATGCACAGCATATTTTCGAATGCGATATGCAATTAAGTTAATCTGCATTCAATAAACAAGTAACTAATTTTGTAGATAATGAAATATTATTTATGTTCATTGTGCAAACTTAATTTCAAAATTAAAAACATTGAAATTGCACACAGTGCATGAATACTCGTTACACTGAAAAGCTTGGTTTGGTGCAAAAACTATTAAAGATATTTTCCGAATTTTGCACAACCTTTATAACGATTCAATTACTGATTTCATTTCTTTCTCCATTTAGTTTCTGGTGGGAGATAAATAGTGCGCAAAACCTAAACTCTTGAGAAGAGTTTCTAGAAATGGAAATAAACAGAATGTCTATTGACGTTCATAAAATATTGTAATGTAACTCAAACAGAAAACTTCTGTACAAGGTAGTAATAACACGTCTGAAACTGAACAGTTTTCACAGAGAAAATGTTTGAATACTAAAACTAAAAAAAACTTTTAGTAAAAAACACACACTGGAAATTTTATGAAATATTAGTATAATCATTTTTAAAAGGTTGTCAGTTTCATTGATCTGAATAATAGGGAAATATCTTCTAACACGGAGTAAATTACATCCTCTAACAAAACGTTTGTAGTCGGAATTCAAGTTCGGTGAGTCCTTTGTAGCAAAAACTGATTGACGGCAAAACGTGTATGTCACCTGTCTGTCGCCTGTCTGCAACCTGCCATTGCCTGTCCACAGCCTGTCTGCCTGTCGGCCATCTATCCTTCCTCTGTCCATCTGTCCGCCGTATGTCCACTCTCTGCCCGCCGTTTGTCTGCTATCTGTCCGTCAGTCCGTCTGTCAATCCATCAATTTTTCTCAAAAATGTCTCAACATTCTTTTTCTAATTTGTCTTCTCTAATAAAGCAAAACACGCATACAGAAATGGTATAGGTGCCATTGATATTGCACTCGCTTAATTTTGAACTTCAATTCTACCAAAGTGTAAAAGTTCTATTTTACCGCGTCTTCCCACAACTACAGTAAGGTACAGTACTACAGTAATACACAATTTTTCAAAAATATGAGTAGTTTTTTGCGTAATTTTGCGTGTAACACATACATTATTTTACTTTTAAATAATTATTTTTCTCAAAAATGGCTCTAATAATTTCCTTTCAAGTTTTTCTTCTTGTGTAGCAAAA
Source organism: Gryllus bimaculatus (assembly GCA_017312745.1). NCBI lineage: Eukaryota > Metazoa > Arthropoda > Insecta > Orthoptera > Gryllidae > Gryllus > Gryllus bimaculatus. The sequence continues at coordinate 900,938 of BOPP01000199.1, forward strand.
TACGGCAATAAAAGTGGTATTGGTTCCGTTTTGGACAAACTCTCTGTACTTTCAATAACCGCAAAAATAGTTGAAATTGTAAAGTCAAATTATGCCGCAAAACGAAAGTTTGACACACTGTCAGTTCCCAAAATATTAAAATGGCGGTTTCAAATACTTCGAATTTTTCTCAAAGTTGCCGGTCGAAATGATCGAATGATACAGAAAACAATTTTATGAATGGAAATAGATTTATGAATTTTAGTAGTTTTTACTCAGAACTATCAATAAACTTACTTATTTTAAGAAGTTTTGAATGCAGTTTATGAAATTTAAAATTTGGAAGCACACTTCGATATAATCTAGGCACGTTTAGCTGAAAATATTATTGCTTTTCTGTATGTTCTGCAAATACTTTAACACTTAGATTTGTTCATGTTTGTTTCATTTGTAAAAGTTCTTTTCTGAATATGGGAATAAATGAAGGTACATACCATAGGGAAATCCATTTGAACAGGTTGAAGTGGACGTATTCAAGTTGTTTTAAATTCATATGTGTTAATAGGGCCGAAATAGCGATTTTCCAAAATGATTTAAATAATGCGAGACAGTATGAGCTGGCAAAGCACATCTAGTTTCCGTCTATACTTCGATTTATTTCAAATGGCACCTCAAGATCAAGTACGAAATAGGAAGATTGGAGACAGTCTCCAAAAATGAGCTTCAACGTCACTTCTTTGTTCAATGTTCGCGCATTTCCTTCTCAACGGGGCTGATGGCCGCTGCCACGTGTTTGCCACGTGCTAGCTCCGTGAGTGAGTTGCAACAGATCGTACCTTGCTATTGTATAATAATCGAAGTATAGTATCACTTCAAACTTCGGCGATTTTTGAAAAATCAGGATATATCAACGAAACTGAGATATGAATGAAAATAAAAATGATCACCATTATTTTGTGCGTTTTTTACGGTATCCGAGAACAAAGTTTAAAAAAAACATTGGAACAATTTTATTGAGGCTTGATATTCAGACCCCTAAAATCAAACAATCCGTTTCCACGCGGAAAGAAATATTTTCATAAACGTATCGCATACCTTTTCAAATTAAGGTTAAGCGATTATTATTGTTAATCATATTTTAAATAGGATGGTGTAGACCACGTTTCAAAGATACCATATTTGTATTATTACGGCTCTTCAAATTTCGTGCCAATTTGGCTTCATTAAAAAAGATAGAGCCCCATTAGCAGAGCATGCAGGTAGAGTACCTGAGCAATGGACTTCATTTCCATGGCGAGAGCCCCAGCACGTCTTCAGCCGGTAATTATGCGCCTAATTATTATTCCATATTCCACATTCCCACGAAGAAGCTCGTTGCGAGTAACAAGTCTCGCGCGAATACCTCTTGGGGCGTTATTAAGTCGGGAGTGGCGGCGGGGTGAAGGCTGGTGCGGGGGGGGAGGGGCTGAAGAGCTGGAGGTTGCGGCTGGCTGGCGAAGAGGGCGCGAGGCATTGTCCGTCCGTTGATGCGAGTGAAGAGACGTGTAGGGGGAGGGGCTGTGGTTGGGTGGTGACGCTGGCAGGGGTCGGTAGTTGAATGGTATTAGCTTAATGGCGGTCGGCGGAGCGAGGGCCGAGACGATCGCGGATGATCGTGTTATCAATACTGGCAAAGATGTATTTTTTTTGTCATGTTATAGAGGGTTGACATCATTCATAATTAAAAAATACCACCTATTCTAAAAAAAATTATATCACTTAGGTGGTAAAAACAGAGAAACATAAAAAAATAGCACTATGAGATAATTAACTTTTATTCTATTTCAGGCAGAATTGCTCGTAATTTTAAATTCACATCTGAAAATAGTTAAAAAAGGGCTCTCACAGCTCGGCGTTGACGTAACAGTGGGATAGGCTCCAATCCCGTAACGTTGTGCGATATACGACATTACACTGTTTACAAACACGAGGTTTAAAGGTACAAAGGCGATACAAGATTTCAGAGAATCGTGACGTCATAAATTAATCAGAAACAAGCGACATACCAAACATGAAACCAACGCGTAACGAAATGAAAACATCTTTGACAATTTCCAGATATAAAAAAATTGCGCTGTTCAATTGGAAGGGAGGCGGCGTTAACTAATACATTCATGATGGTACGCCCAGCAATAGCCTCGCTATCTCCCCGTCATCCCTGAAATGCGGGCAGTGGGTAACGAGCATTCTGTCGCAGCGATCCACGCATGGCGCCATTCACCCACACCCCAGGGGCGCCTCCCCGCAACGGCAAGGAAATTATTCCACGCACAGGGGCAAAAAATGCTGCTTCCAAAACACTGAAACAGCATCGTATTACATTGATTCACAACTCGAGATTCGCGATGCGACAAAATCCTTTCACAGCGCTCCGCCCCCGTCTCCTTGGCAGCCTTCATATTGTCGTTGCTTCACCACCTTCCAGGAAAGGAATGCTCATTGTCCCTCTTCGGCTGCAAATTTTGGACTAAGTTCGAGTTTTTTTTATTGGTTAATTAATTCGTGGCGGTTCAACGGATAACGTCATTAGTCCCGTAAGTATAGTGTGTGTTTCTTCTCCCTAGGGAGGCTGGCGGTGGCTTTCCTCCGCTGTTTGCTGAGATCCAGAAAGGAATCGCATTTCGCCCTCTTCGGCGGTGCAAATTTTGGAACTAAGGTTGAGTTTTTTTAATTGGTTAATTAATCCGTCGGTTCAAGGATAACGTCATTAGTGCCCGTAGTATAGTGTGTGTTTTTCTCTAAGAGAGGGTGGCGGTGGCTTTCCCCGCGTGTTTGGCGAAGACCAGGAAAGGAATGCCCATTTCGCCCTCTTCGGCTGCAAATTTTGGTAACTAAGGTTCGGAGTTTTTTTAATGGATTAATTAATTCGTGCGGTTCACAATGATAACAGTCATTAGTCCCGTAGGTATAGTGTGTTTTTCTCTAGGGAGGTGCGGTGGCTTCCTCCTCTGTTTGGCGGAGATCCAGGAAAGGAATCCATTTCGCCCTCTTCGGCTGCAAATTTTTGGAACTAAAGTTCGAGTTTTTTTAATTGTTAATTAATCGTGCGGTTCAAACGATAACGTCATTAGTCCCCGTAGGTATAGTGTGGTGTTTTTGCTCTAGGGAGGTGGCGGTGGCTTTCCTCCGCGTTGGCGAGATCCTGCGCCGACCTACATCAGCTAGCAGAGTTTTCACCAATCAGGTTTCTCCATCAGTGGGCACCACCGCACCGTGGGCAAGCTCTAAGCGGAAGGAAAGATCGCGCGAACCCGTGGCCTGTTTGTTATGGATTCTCAAGTATTAGTCGGGAGTGTTGATGCGGAGAAATCACGGCAAATTTTCGATTAGAGCAGAAGTCTCCTTCAGAGGGGGACTTAATTAGATCTAGCTTATAAGCTGTATGGCACGAGAGCTACGACCTCCCGATCAGAGACGCTACAGATGCCATCAGTTGATCACCTAAGACACCTCTCCCTGTGAATTATGGCATGCGAATTCTAGAAACAATTAAGAAAAAGAAAGTTCACAAAGAAGAAGCTTAGGAGCTATTCCAAATTATATTCCATTAGCCAAAATTACAACGAAAAGCCTTATTTTGCGGGAAAACACCACTTTCACACATTTCACAAACGAATTTTAATGGTGAGCGGCCGAACTTTGATTTGGGGGAAAAAATTGCAATCGAACCACTTACGCACCATTCGTTTCGAGTGAAAGCCGCTATCTCGTTTGCGTAGAAATAGGAGAAAATAGGGGGAGCAGAGAAAGAGACGAGCGAGAGCGCGGAGAGAAGCAAGAGGAGTGGAAGAACGAAGAGAGAGAGCAAGAGAGAGAGAGAGGAGAAGAGAGAGAGAGAGAGAGCGTGAGCGAGAAAGAGCGAGCATGTGTAGTTATAAAAGTATCAATAGAAGCTGAGAAAGCTAAAGAAATACCACGCCTGCCCTACCTTTTCCGCTCTATCATATTCATCATATTGTTTCTTCCTTCCTTTTGCCCCTTCCGTTGTCCTTCACATTGATAACGACCCGCCTTGAACTTTCCAATCTCGTTAAGGGTATCTGGAAAGCCTGGAAAAACCTTCCACCAAAAATTCTCAAAACACGTTCTAACCAAACCCTAAAAATATTCCGCAATGTATCATACCAACATCCAATTTGATACTGTTAACATTCCCATAAAACTTGTCATCTTCTCCCATCAAATTTTTCCACATACGTATACAGTCCATTGTAATTTGGTTCACTGTTCCTTAGATTGTTCACGCAAGATCCTGATAACTTTCACCCAACGTTCCCGTAACTTACTTGCTCGCGGGACCCCCAATTCCGGTTTTGTTGCCTTCTCGCATCTTGTTGCTATTCTCGAACCTTCTCCCTGCCATAGCTACCCCCTCCCTCGTTATCTATTCGAGCAGTCTCCTCCCACGTGCCTTCTTTTCTCTGGTTTCCTTAATTTTCTGTTTGGTGCTGTTGGCGCTTCCTTGCGAGACCGTAAATAGTCTTCAACATCCTTGCGCGTCTTTCGTTCCCTTTTTCTCTTTTCCTTTTCTGTTATTTCGTGAGCCCATAGTTGCAACAGGATAACAATGGGCCGAGGCGCTTGTGGGTGGGCAGGGTGGGGCGGGGTGGGTGGGCGGTGGGATGAGGGCGGGGTGGGGAGGAATTTACATCGAAATCTTTTCTAAAAGCCGCGCCGCTCGTCGGTGCAGCGTTGGGAGGATCGCGAACTACATCCCGCCCCGCGACTCCCCCCCTCCTCCCGCTCTGCTCCACCCCGCGCACTCACCGAACCGCCCGGCTCCACTCTACTAAATGTACCGGCTAAGGTGACTCAGGGCTTCAACTGATGTCACTGCAGTGCTTTTGACCGGGACGTCCAAGAATTAGGGTCTCGGCAGAGGCAAGAGTTTTGAAACAAGCTATATAGGTGTGCCTTGGACGAGTTCAGCCGCTGCCTGGATGAGAATTCTAGCAGCCGGCTTCTGTGATCGGTAGTTTTCCGTGGTTTCTCCGATCAACACCTGGCGAATGACGGAGCACTACCGTCACAACAGCCACGGACAGCGTGCGATCTCTCCTTCCTCTGTTTCTTAAAAATAGGTCGTGTTTGTTAATTCAGGTGTTGTACAATTTTTCAAAAAATTGAATACTTTTCACGTAATTCTGCGTCAAAATTCTAGAGAGGAAGTAGTGCTATTTTAGCACCACTAATTTATAAGATATCTGCCGGTTTACCATTCCATTCTTTGTTATGACGCGCTAGTCACAGTTCAATGCACATACTTGGATGAACGGTTCGATAGGCATGCGATTGTTAGATGATAAGGATTACGACGAATGTGGAGTAATAAGAAGCCAGACAAGCGGAAGAACAATGAGATAAGTATTCCGAGCCCGCTTTCTTCTTTGTAATTACTATAACTAGACTTACGTTATTATTTGACTTCTACATGCCACATTATTGATTAATCATCACAACAAACATTTTGTTTGATTTAACATTTTCTTGTTTTTTACCGTTCATGCATTTTTAAAGAAAGTTTCAATAAAATATTCATAGTTTCTTAACAGTTACTCAAAATCAATATTTTACCACGATCCGAAGTCATTGATCAGGTCTAGGAATTAAAAGAGATTATTTTCTCTGGTCTAACTAACGAGGCTCCACAGTTTCTGAGAACGCTTGTAATGAGGCAAATCTAAAGCCACAATGAGAAGCCCTTATCTCTCTCGAGCTCCATCACGGCCTCGCTGTCTGAGGCGTGTCGCTGTGCACGAGCATTGAATCGGCTGAGCTAGACAGTAACGACCCCGGGGCGTTCTCGAATCAGAGAGCAGCACAGCACCAAATCCAACGCGACACAACCCATGCCATCGATTTGAGACAGATGACAATGCTCTTGGCGGGGCTTCACAATCCGTTCAAAATTAATTGAATCCAACTGTCTTGGTAATCAGAGTCGGTCTTAAATGGACATGTGTAAAACGATTAACGTGCACTTCAGAATAAAGAAACAGACAGCCAACACAGAAATGTATCTGCGTTCGTTTGTTTGACTGGTGCAATCATCTTAACGCGTTTCTTTCAGTGAATAAAATTTCTTTTGCGTATGAATTGTCTGTCATTTGTGAATGAATGTTCAGGTTAGGCAACACAAATTATTATGATTGTTCTAGAAGAGAGGATAATTCACGGAGTTATGGTCCACTGGAATACCATATTTTTGTAGCTTTCCGCACTTTACTGATAGCAATCTATGAAATATTGTTCTATGAAAGATTGCACGGTGAAATGTTCATGTGATTTTGTAAATTTTTTAGATTTTGTATAGTTATTAAGTTCTGTAATGTTAAGTTAGTGTATTCTGCCACCAAGTTCTCACACTTAATTGCAGAATTATTAATAAATCTAATTGATACATATTTATTGCATTCCATTCCGCAGACACGTTCTCACTCCAGCCGATCGGACTCATATCAGTGGAAAATCGTCCATCATCAAGACTCAACCCCTGGGACCGCCCAGTCGAAGCCGCTGCAGCGGAGGCGGGGATGCGGCAGGGAGGGGAGGTAAAAGTCGTGCCGAGTGGGAGGGAAGCTGAAGGCACGCGCGTCGAAAGCTTTTGCTGGGGAGGTGCATGCGTTGAGGGACGTGGTCTGTGAAGGCAAGGGCAGATGAGACCAGTGGGTGTGGCGAGGATATGGAGGGCAAAACACATCGATATTTGCTATCTTACACATCGATATTTTATCATCCATGGTTCATTTTCGATGTTTTTTACTGATAAATATATTTTCCCGAAACATCTATATAAAAAAAAGAAACGTTTACCTTATCTTTACCGAAACGTTTACCTATTACCGAAGGGCGAAAAAATCCTTCGTACGCCTTCCTTCGGAGGGGAAGTAAAGCCGGCTGTCCCATGTTCGTAGATTTACTTGCATGTAAAAGATCCTCAAGCCTAAATGACGCCTCTGAGCTAAATTCAAATCGCCTGTTTCTCGCCCAAGAAATACCTCCTTTTGCTGGGGAGGTGCATGCGTTGAGGGACGTGGTCTGTGAAGGCAAGGGCAGATGAGACCAGTGGGCTAGTTGGTGAAAGGAGCGTAGCGAAATTTGCGTGGTCAGACGGAAGAGCGGGCCTGATGGCCCGAGTCTCGCCACGTAAAATAAGGCAAATTCAATCAATCAATCAATCAATCTTTTCCGATGATTTTGTACATGGCAATGTTAAACTGCATTTTGTACGTTATTTGTATTTAATACCGATTCGATTAAGATTTAAGGGTGCTTGGACAGTTAAGGTCATAGGCGTCCGATAAAAAATTGAGGAAGGCATGGGATAGAGGGTCGGCGGGCTGGCGGAAAGACGAGGGTTGCGGGGGCGGCGGGGCAGAGGTGAC
>BOPP01000199.1:912992-942248 GCA_017312745.1 Gryllus bimaculatus
CCCCGCCAGCCCCTCCCCGCGCCGGCGGAACCAGTTTGACCGCATCGCAGCCGGAATGGAAACAAAGCGGGCGTTGTGGGGCGGCCCGCCGCACTGTGGGGCTGCGTTGCCGGTAAAGGGGCGGAATGTCAAAGCCGATTCTGTTTGGAGCTGTACAAGGTTGCTCTGTTCTACAGGATGTTTTTGTTTTCTCTTTTACATCTTTTTTTTTTGTTTGAAACTTTTCAAATACTGTACTTATCACTCATGGCTAAGCATTTAATCTATTACCACGTGGAAATTTTCTTAAATTACGAGATTTAAATATTATCAGGCTAAATTACTGAAGCATTATTTTATTTATTAAAACACATAGGCCACTTGTGTGGGCTACCGCGGGCAGTCTGCATATGGACAGCCCTGCTTGACACCACAACTCATCTTCTTTAATTCTACAAACCCACTAATTATTGAAAAGGTAATTTTAAATAGTGAATGTTCACAAAAATGTGGAAGATTATACATTTAATATTTCACCATTCTCTTATGACCCGTACGAAAAGGCGAGAGTATTATTCGGGGGGGGGGGACTTCATAGGAAATTGTGTAGATATAATCTACAAATTGTGTAGGTGTAATGTAATGTAATATAGGAGATGAATGAATGCGATCGGTATTTTAAAATTAATCAAATCGGACTTCAGAATTGAATAAGCAATCTAGGAATAAATACGATTATAAAAATTCAAGTAATTCTGATTAAATTAACTATCAGAACTATTTTGAAATTTCGCTCATTATACTCTATAAAAGAAACAGGAATATTGATATTTTTAGAACTGCATACGAAAAACTGTAAGGAAGAAAAGTATTTTAAACCAACTTTAACTCTTCTCGCTTAACAGTTTTTGGGTCAACTGACTGTGTTTCTAAGTTACAGCTACTTTTCTAGTCTAGTGCCTACGCAACTCCGGCTGAATCTGTGCTAAAAAAGGACTTCTTAAATTATTGCTTTAAAAGTGAAAAATACTTAATGGTAGAACTTGACTTTGAACGCCCAGCACATTAATTACGCGTTTTAGAATTATGGGACCGGTTTGTGTGAGAGTGACCATTCTAATATTGCGATGCGTTGAGATTAAATTACACAAACAAAAGTCTCGTTAATTTTATCGTGAAAGCTTATTTCAGTCTTTCCCTTCAATTCGATTTCGGATCGCACTTAATTAATTATTATATTGATTCACAAAACAAAAAAAGCACTCAATTTACACAATTCAATTGCTTTTGGGTTAATTTTTGTTTGTAAACAAATATATTGACTTCTTTTGTAAATAACAATTAATTCACGTATTTATGGAGTGTTTACATGTTTCTGAAATCGAAATATTTGCAAAGAAAACCTTTCTTCAAATCAACTTTTGAGTGCTTATTGCGGCTCAACTATTCGAAATATCGAAAGAGTTTATGGGACAAAATATGCTTGAAATTGACTCAAAAGCTTATTTTCGAAGTTTGGTTTCCTCCCTGGGCACCCTACATACGTGACGATTGGCCATTCAACCTCGCATCCCCCCTACAGTGCGACGCCAGCCGACAGCTGCGGTCGGCGACGGTGCGTAGGAACGGTTTCATTTTCTCGTGCAAAAGATAAAAGAAAGAAACATCCAGAACCCGACACTTAAGGAGGCCTTGCTTTAATACGCTCGGCCAAGAGGTTATTTGTAGTGGGCGACTACACGGAGTCAGTTCATTGGAAGTCTTAGTCGTCTTTTGTAAACGAAATAAATGTTTTCTTCGGCGAAAGAGAATATCGATAAAACGTAGATTACAGCTTTTATTTTGAGCCTACCGAAAAAAAATTAAAAATGATTAAAAAATAAAAAAAGCAATAATAAAACTTCAAGAGCTACCCCCGACGAACCAATTTTTATACGATAGCATGTTATGACATGGACTCGAGTTCAGTAGATTAATTGTGCGATGGAGTAAAAAAAATATCGAAATTTTTGTCAAATCTTAAAGAGACTGTCCTGATGTTTGCACATATTTTAATCAAATGAAATAATATGCGAACCCATGTGCGTGTCTTCATAAATAATACCTGTGGCCTGTCTTACTCCTCTTAAAATATTCAATTAAAGCGATATTATCATTATATGAATTATACAATTAAAGGGAACAGTGGCACTGGTGAGTATATATTTACCACTCGAAGACAAAGATACGATAGAAAAGGAAATATTTGATTCTAAACTTCATAGAGTAATAGACCAAACACAAGGGGCGAATGATCATGTTGTGATAATGGGAGACTGGAATGCTCGATTAGGATTGGATGCGCAGAAAGGAAAGGGTAGTATGGGCGAAAATGGAGTGAAGAACAAGGAATGATTATGGGGAACGGATGCTAGAATGTTGTATTGATATAATCAAGTGCTGATAGGAAATACGTGGTTTCCACACAACAAAATATACAAATACACAAATACACCTTTGAAACAATAAGAAACCAGATGATAGTTAAAAGTACGATTGATTACTTTACTTACACGGAGTCATTTCAATATGCAGTAATGGATATTAGGGTGTATAGTGACGGTCGCACATTGCGGATGACGACACGAGCCGTAAATTTATTTTATTTAGTTAAGAGCCGCGCCGCCGTAAGGAGCAGTCGGAAATGCCGTTTTCGCTGTACCTGTGTAAAAGCCGCTTAGCGAGCCTAGGGAAAGGCTAGAAAGGCGCCTCTTTTGTTCAGCACAGACCCGAGCCGGGTGCACCCGTTATGACGTGTGGGGAAATACTCCACCCACAACCCCTTCGCCAAGCAACGGAATTACCCACGCCTATTTCCGGGAATTTCAGTGACGTGGACAATGTGGGGGAGGTTGCTGGGGGCGACTTTGCCACTGGCGCCGTGATAGGCGGAAGGGTTTACAGGTGGCGCGACCTCCAATAGAAATAGACAATGCGGGGGAGGAACCACGTGGTACGCGAGCCTTCCTGTGGGACCGCCGCGGTCCAGAGCGATCACTTGCATCGGAGGTCGCGAGGAGGAGACTGGTATCGGAGGTCGCGAGGAGGAGACTGGTATCGGAGGTAGCGAGGGGGAGACTTGTTTCTGAGGCAGTAGCGAGGCCACTTAATTGGTGCCTGGTCGCCCCGAATGCCACGCCGCCTCGCCACATCGCAGCCCGACTCGTGAGACAACAGACGGCCGATGGAACGGAACACTACTACTGAGTGCCTGACCGAGAGTGCCATGTGAGTGCGAGCCGGGGACGTGACAAACTATATCGCGAAGCGACCCGTCATCGCCCGGGCGCGTTCCCGCCGCCGCCCGCACCAAGGGCCGCCCGCCCCAAGCCGCCGGCCGCCGCCGCCGCCGTGACTACAAGGGGCCGCCACAAAGGAACCGGGTGCAAGCAACGCCGTAGCCGCCAGACCTGTTGAGCGTTGGGACGCTCAAACGCCGCACCTGTGAGCTGGATCACGACCGCCCGGGAGGGCAAAGACACCGGAGCTGAAATAAACTAGCCATACCGGCCGTAACTAAGTTAAGATTAGATTTAGGTTAGTTTTAAGGTTATTCATGTCACTGAGCTTCACCCACACACTATACTAAGTGATTAAAGTAGTTTATGAAAATGCTGGAGTCTTTTTTCTCAAGTAGTTTGGCAAGCATGCATGCCTCCCTCTAGGGAGTCTGCTGACGAAGCAGCCGGGCTCGCAAAAGGAAGCAGGTAATCGGGGAGGCGGTGGTTACAATAGAAGTGCGGAGTTAAGCACGGAACACAAATTGATGGTAGTGAAAACCCGTATCAAATATCCACCTAGAGAACGATTTAAGAATAATTTTAAAATTAAGAGCGAAAAATTGAGAATGGACGAAAATAGGAAAGGATATGAACAAGCAATTGAAGACAGATTGAAAATGAAACAGGGAGAGGTGAGGGAAAGACTCCAGAAAGAATGGAAGTACGTGAAGGAACTCTATAGCTGCTAGAGGCACCTGTAGAGGTATGTGATAGGAAGAGAAAAACAGGAGTAAAACAACTAGATGGTGGAATGAGGTGGTAAAGGAATGGGTAAAGAAGAAAAAGAAAGCGTATGCTTCATATATGGTTACAAGAATCCAAGAAGGTTGAAATAGTAGAAATGAAGATGGCAGTAAACAGATTAAGAGGGTAACGTAAGAAAACGGTCAGAAGCATACATTTAAAGTCAGCATTTGATACAGTACTCAGAAAAAGAAACTATGGAACAAACTCGAGAAAGCCAAGGTTTCAAGCAAAATGATGAGGGTAATTTAAAGCATATACAAAAATGTGTATTGTTCTGTAAGGATTTTGCAAAAATCTTACCAATCAGTCTCTTCAAATTCAGATAATATTTACCAGAAAGTTATAATTTGGAAATATGCTTTTATGGCATCCTCGTGTTGTCTACTTCTATCATATTCAATTCTCTTATATGATAATTATCATTTGACTTTTACGACTGCAGTACAATCAAATTTCTTAGAAAAAACTTCCTAAACGATGCATGCAAGTCTTCAGAAATACAGCAATAATATAGAATGTACAGTAGGTATAGTAAGTTCAGTATGTACTGATACACTGTACATCTTTACGTATAAATTATCAAAAGAGTTGCTGTTTCAAAAGGCAGCACAAGAACAGCAAATGTCAGGATGCTAATTCCTTGGTGTCACATGATGTCATCTGAGACGTATGCAGTGATGTACTGAGTCTGCACGTGTGCTATGAGAGTTACTGGAATAACACAATCAAATATTTGCATATTTCAATCAAAATCAAAACATTTTCATTGTTCTTATATTTTCCCAAAATTTTGAGATATCTAACAAAACCATTGACACTTTTCATATATCCCAAGGCAGAGTAATTTACTTTCAATTTGTCCGCGCATTGGAAATTAGTAATATCACAATTCATTGCTAAATAACATGAATGTCACATTGAATTATAATCTTGAGAACTGGAATGAAGACAAATACAAGATGCATACATTCCGTTACCAGATAGTAAGTAGGAAAAATAAAACCACATAAGCGTCATCATGAAATTCACCTGGACCGTGAAACTGATCCAAACCATTAGATTAAAGCTTGTAAGGTTGAAATTGACGCTGTCATGGCAGTGATACCAAAATATCTATAACACTTTGGGAAAACAAAGTGTTATACAAAGTAAACAGGTTATAAAAAATTACAAACATCAGATGTATACAACGATGCAGTTAATCGACTGACGGAGGAAGGAATGAGATTCTCAGTAAAAAATAAATTCCGTCGTCTCTCTCTCTCTCTCTCTCTCTCTCTCTCTCTCTCTCTCTCTCTCTCTCTCATCAACACTAGTAACTCTTAAGTAAATACATAGAAAAATAAATAAATTTAAGTAAATAAATAAGATTAAACCTTAAAGTTCAAAAATTGAAATACGTTAAAATAAATTTAAATATACAAGCTAAAACAAATTAAAATAAATTAAATTAATTCAATAATTTAAAAGGTGAGTGGCGAGACTTTCCTGGGGATGATCAGGCTAGGCGCGCTGCATGGAGAAGGGATGTTGAGAGGCGAGGTGGGGGAGGGACGGGTGCGGGTCAGTGTGAATTGAAGTGATGCCTTATTTTACGTGGCGAGACTCGGGCCATCGGGCCTGCACTTCCGTCTGGCCACGCAAATTTTGCTGCGCTCCTTTCACCCACTAGCGAAGAAAGGAGGTGTTTCTTCGGCGACGAAACAGGCGTGTACCCAAAGACGCGCGTGGGCGGGTGGGATGCAAGTGCTCGTCTTGGGAGGCTCTGCCACCCACGCTCCCATTGGGGTCCTCGCTTCACGAAACACAAGAGTTTCTACGTGTAATTTAGCAAGCTACAAAACTATGATTAATCTTTTTAGCAATTCATTTCTGACGATGGATTTCATGGAATATGAATAGATTCATAAGTATAGTCTAAGGCACAATTCATCTTATATCACGATAATATTAGCATTCCATATGAACACAACACACACACTAAACTAAACAAAGTATTTTATTAACTTGTATCGTTAGTATTATAAAGCAGTAGTAATGCAATGGCTTCTGCACTATTAGAAAATTTACTTTCTTACATGCATAACATGCAAAACATTGGTTGCCCTGACCTATACTCGAATCCGTACCATCTGGTTTACGCCCAGCTGCTCGAACCACTAAGCTACTCTCGGTAAACCAGCCGGCCGGGGTTCCAGTCCCGGTCGGAGTAACCAATTCTTTGATCAAATGTATTTAATAAAATGCATTGTTACTCAGTAACGTTATCACAATTTGGATTCCTTTGCGATTGCGGAATATATCCTTCGAGAGTAATTGAGTCCAACAAGTACTTCCAGTGGATGTATGGCCACAACCAGACTCTTTTTTTGTTTCAGGGTAGAAGTCTCTCTGATGGATCTGAACCCAAAATTGTGGCAATGTTGTAGGCGAGATAATTAACGCATGTGTGCTGAAAGAACAAAAAGCAGACCTCAATGAGTAAATATTAAACGGCAAATTAGTACGGCATTCAATCATAGGATCACGGCTTATCCTATTAAATAACAATTGAAATGAAAAAAGAAATGATTTTTTTTCATTGGTCGGTAAGTAAAATGCTTCAATTCTCTAAAGAGAATATGACTTAATATCGAAGGTGGACAAAAAGTTTGAAATATCTTTTCATTTTCTGATACATGCAAAATGTGATAATGAAGTAAAATCTGAGATACGTGCTGATATCTCATTCCCATATTATTACCCCTGATAGAGAGAGAAAGAGAGAGAAAGAGAAAGAGAGAGAGAGAGAGAAAGAGAGAGAGAGAAAGAGAGAGAGAAAGAGAAAGAGAGAGAGAAAGAGAGAGAGAAAGAGAGAGAGAAAGGGAGAGAGAGAAAGAGAGAGAGAAAGAGAAAGAGAGAGAGAGAAAGAGAGAGAGAAAGAGAAAGAGAGAGAGAGAGAGAGAGAGAGAGAGAGGGGGGCAGGGAAGACATATTGGGAATGGAATCAGAGAGGAAACTTATCAAAGGAAAATGAACAATCCATAAAGATAAAAAACATAAAATACGAAACCCCCCGAAAAGCAGAGCAAACTCCATTTCATTTTTAATTTCCATGTGCCCATTATCCTCTGAAATTCCTATGCTCTCAGTCCAGGCAACCAGTCCAAATTCTTTGCAAATTCCAGGGCGCAGTAGGGGGATGTGTACATAAAAAGTGGCCTGCAACGAGGGTCGATCCACGACCCAAGGAACGGCTCTAATGGGGCGCTGAAGGCCCGGCAGCGTCCCTGGAATGTCGCTGCCCGACATCATTTCGGAGCTGCCCATCGCCCCCGGCGAGGGCAACGGAGTGAGGTGAGGAACGGAGAGAGTGCCTGAGGGGTGGAGTGTGTAGATGCAGAAAGACTGGACAGGGAAGAGATAGGAAGGGGAGAATTGGGGGCCTTGAGGGCGAGAGATGAGAAGGATCGCAGTAACTGAGAAAGGCAGGACGGCGGGAGAGGAGGAAATCGAGAGGGTGAGAAGGCAGACCGACAGGAGGATTTGAGGGTGTAAGAGCAGGGTGGGCGGGGGGGGGGTCTTGGGTTACCAACTCACAGGAACATTTTTTTCAGGGCTTCATAGCCATATGACGTACTTGGGCGTTGCTGGAGAGAGAAACTAGTATCGTTGTGGTAAGTTGATAGCTCTACAAAGAAATGTTTGAGGAGGTAGAGGGGAATATACTTCAGAGGATGACGAGATTTCTGAGAAACTCATCGTTGTTATTACTTCGATTCCGAGAGTTTGAAATCTCTTATTATGCATACAACAAGAAGATAACGAATTGTTTCCCTTCAAACGTTTAGTTGATAAACCTATATAATTTTCAATCTCATTTCGTACTTAACAACATTTATAATACAACTTTATTACTACACTAAAAAATTTCCAAACGTCCTGATATCTTCTGAAATCACAACAGATATTATTTTGATACTTTATCTGCAATGTTTCTCAAAAATTAAATATAAATTTTTGTAGTAAAAACTAATATTTCACTTGATTTTGAAGACATTTGTACCCATCATCAAACTCTGGAAGCTCCGAGCCAAAAATCATTCTTTCAATTACCCATTAAGGGCTCTAGAAGCAAAGAACAAAAGCGCTAAAACTTTTTTGTTTAAAAAAAATTGAGAGTCAATAAGGGTTAATTTGGTTGATATTAATTTTAATGGGTTTTACTACGGTCACTATTTTTGCGGATGCTGCAGAAAAAGTGCACAGTATCTCCATTTATTGATTTTATTTATTTAGTTACACAACAGTCAAAACAGTAAGTGATGTATGGGATAGATGATCATCTGCGCAAGTTTCCTTGAGTTCCAAAATCTCTTCCCAACATTTAGCTATAAATATTTTAAATATTAATAAAAATTTTAAAAATAGAAACTAATATTAATAATGAACATAATAAAACTATAATAATAATACATTTAAAAAGCGCGAGATTAGCAACATTTGAAAAACTGGACATTTTCGATCTCGAGTTACAGATAACTTCTTTGCATCGGCTAACGCACTGCAGATCTAGTTTTGCATTGCTTACAAAACTAACTCACACTCAGCTCTACTTCTACAAGCAAAAGGAGAGCTCAACAAAACATGCATTTAGTGAAGCAACATTTATGTCCACAAGTAAAGGAGGGGGCCATCTCAGTATTTGCTCAATGAATCCTGGGAGAAAACCCTGATCGACGAGGCTGCGTAAAATTCATTGTTGTTGTGTTGATATTATAAATATATGTGGAGAACCATGAGGGTAGGTCAAATAAATTCTTTTTCTAGATTTCCAACGTTTCGTTCATTTATCTGGCCTGCTTCAGGGCAGTAATTATAGTTGTTAGTTACACATGTTGTTAGTTATAGAAAATGAACTGATAATTTTGTGATGGCTAGACTGAAGATCGCTTTACGTATGTCGGTGGGTTCGAAGGCTGGAATCTCGCAGTTGGCGTGGAACTGTGCAGTAAGACAATTCGCCCAGCCGGAAAAATATTTTGTCATAAAAATGGCCCTGGTTTTTGCAATTTTCAGAATAAATCACATAAAGTTAAGTGCACTAACAACTCCTTCCTTCTATTTACAAAGTGCACATTGGATTTTAAAACACTCTTTATTTCTCGGGTAACAACTTTCTGCAATAACACCCCCTGGAACACGAATTGCTTTCAATGCTTTCATTGCCAACATCGGTTTCCAAATAGCTGTTACAGCATTTTGGCCTTCCGGCCTAGTGTGACAATCGCATTTCCCTTTTGAGTGTAATTCAAAGACGTATTTTAATAAGAAATAAGTTTAATGTTAAACAACATACTACATACAGCATGTGTTGAAATAAATACTGCGAAGAAAACGGAGAGAATATGTAATTAATTGATTTAATAACACGAAAGCATATTGCTAGGTAAGTAAACGTCAACCCGAAACAAAGTTCCATTTCCACAGTCGTATTTAGCCAAGACATTTCTCATACTAATAAGCTAACAGAGCTACAACGGCATAATTTTCAAAAAATCAGAGAGTTCAAGGAAAAACCCGCACCAATTCGTATGCATCTTGCATTCGTATGCAATCTGGAAGAAAAAAAAATATGAAAAAAAATTGGGAAAGGATAAAAAATTAAAAATTGCCTTAAAAATATAAACTGCTTAATTATACAAATACGACTACTTTCTTTTTTAAGACAATGTTGATGACCTTATTTTAAGATATAATTTTTTAAACTATATTTCGTTAAAGAAAAACTATCATCAATATTCGATTTATGTAATGTTAATTTTTTGCTATTTTCGAAAATGCAGAAAGTTTACTGAAAATGGCATCGGTACAATTTTTCCAAGAGTACTTTGCTCTGTTAAAAAAATTCGAGAAAATCTTGTTGTAAAATTGTCTATACATCATGCAAAATTAGCCAAAAACTTCACATGTTTTAAAAATTTTACATACCCATACTTAGCGATATTTTTTGAGAACAGGTTTTATTAAGAAAAAAATTCAATCTTCAATATTACTGATTATACAAGAGTCAGTCAAAAGGTAATGCCTCCTATTCTTCATACTTACATAAATAAAATACCACTGCAGTAGTAACTTTCCGCCAAAACACGTGGTAGGACAGTCGCTAGCAAAATGGCCGACATCGATTTTCGTAAGAGACCTCCTTGTGTGATTGAATGCAGAATGTGAAATACCCAATCGCATGCGATAGGGAAATATCAAATTTGAATAAAATTGTTTGAAGGGTTTAAGTTGATTTAGCGTGCTAGCGTTGGATAGACGGAGAGACGTTTTGTCGCAAACCGATTTTTCAGAAACATGGACCCACAAAACGTTAATTTTAACTATAGGACATGTTAGAGTAACTGTCTACATAGAGGAACAATATGTAATCGTTTTTGTATACAAGAGACCAATACATATCTATAAATATTATGTCACCCAAAACGCGTTTTTGTTTCATAAAACGAAAATAAAATATTTTTAGACACGTTTTTCTGCTTATTCTAGATGGATCTACAAAAAATATCATTACTACGAGACCGAGACGCGTTGAAGGACACCTCATTTGACTCCAAGGTGTCTAATCGTGCGTGAATGACGAATTTTATTTGATAACACACATCTTTACAATCGTTGCCTTGCTCTGTGCACGGTGCGCAATGACGAGCGTTGGTGTATCCGAGTGGTTACACAACAATTATTGGCTGCGCGAGGGCGTGGAAGCTATAGAGCACATTGCGGGCTGAGCTGAGCTCCCGATCTGTAATTTGTTTGTTGATCGAGGCGGTCGATGAACCAATTACAGGAGGCCGAGCCGCGATGACATCGTGGGCTTAGGCTCCGCAAAATGTGGCCCGGGGCCACCGGGCCGGCCCCCGCTCGCCCGCAATATGCGATTCCGTTCAGCCCCGTGAGTTGCATACTCAATAACTTAATGGGTTGGTCCACGAAACCCCTCGTCCTCTCTGACACGCCACAGACGCTTTCATCAACACTCATTCATAATGTACTATACAAGATTCATGATAGATCTACATCATCATCAATGCAGATTTCGTCACGAAAGGAAGTTGTTTACGTTGCATACACAAATCTAAAAAAGAAGGAAAAGATAAGGTTTATGCCATTTAAAATAAAGTATACTTTCATATTGCTGTTGACTCTATCAAATACATAAACAGTGAAATCAGATAGTCACCTCAACAATTTTCCAAAAGTGAAAATGTATTCATAAAAATATAGCATATTCTACGAAGGATACAATTGTCAGTAAAATCTACAATTATTTAAATCACCTACTGAGCTATTATTAATATTAATATTATCAATATTAGCTTTCAAACTATTTTTTTGTGGTAGTTTAAATTAATAATCATTACTTATTTATGATATTATATAAATATAATTTGCCTTGTTACTAAATTCAGGGTCATGCTTGAAAACGTTAAAAAAGAGCAAACTATTCTGGTCAGAAATCTTCAATAAATAGATAAAACTAAAACATTGAGAATTTACTTTGATACGCAGAGTAAAATATATTAACACATCAGAAACAATCGATTATGTTAACGAGAGAATGGTTCTCAAGAGCTTACATAAAAACATCACAACAGTGAGAACTTGTCTTTCACAATGATATTTAAAGGTTGGGCGAAAGTGAATACAAAGATTGTGGATTAGAAAAAGTTAACATACTTAGAAATCGACTGAACGTTGTCCTAAGTCACATTTTTTACACAAATGAAAATAATTCTATTAACGACTTCGCCATACCTAGCTTTTTCATTTTTAAACGAGTATTGTGGTGTTGGTGTAACAAACGCTAAATGACGAAGTCATTTCTTCTTTCCTCTGTGACGAGAAAAGTCGGAATGAAACTCTTCCCGTCTTAGAATGAATTCAAGCAGGCAGAAAACTATCGAGAACTCAGTCTTTGAAATCATGTGTGAAGGGATCGAGAATTGAAACGTTTAATATCTAAACTATTAAAGGTAGTAGGTATTTCGTACTGTTTTCACGACATTAGAGACAGCAATGGCACGAACTGAGGAAGGTCGACACACACCAAAGGCATTACGTCCTGAGGAAGGTCGCAGAGTAGCGACCGAAACGTCGACACCTCGCCATGGACGCGGCGTCACCCGGACAGCCAATTAAAGACTGACTCCGACCGCGGAAGCCTACTCTCTCAATGGGGCGACGTTCTCATAGGTCAACATTCATAGCAATATTAAAAACCTTTTGTCTGCTCTCCAGGCCCTTTTGGCGGCGTCCCCACACGCGGAAGAAGCGTACTTTCACACCGCCGCTGCCCGCCCCCCTCCATCCCCACCCCCATGTGCTTCCTCCTCTTTTGAAAAGCACAAAGAGAGAAGGAGGGAGAGGGAGAGGGAGGGGCCGGCCGGGCGCGCGAAGAGGGCGGTGACAACGCGAAGCCCTCCGGAGAAAGGGCCCTCGCCGGCCAGCAATCGAAGAGGCAGCTCGCTCCTCAGGTTGACGTCCCTTTCAGGCCACTCGCCGCCTGCGGACAGCGCCTTCACCACTTGGCCTCCTCACGCCGCGTTGGCGCTCGCTCGCGCGCCCCGTTAGTGGGCCTTCTCCCTTCC
Source organism: Gryllus bimaculatus (assembly GCA_017312745.1). Taxonomy (NCBI): domain Eukaryota; kingdom Metazoa; phylum Arthropoda; class Insecta; order Orthoptera; family Gryllidae; genus Gryllus; species Gryllus bimaculatus. The sequence goes on from BOPP01000199.1 coordinate 925,669, forward strand.
CCGCCCCTTCACGCCCCGCCTCGTTGAAAATTCAAAGGAATACTGCAAAATGGCATTTATGTACAATTTTTTTTAAATATTTTGTGTTTTTGTATTAAGAATTTTTAGTTTTATTTTTTTATTAAGTAATTTTAGTATTATTTTTTTGTATTAAGTATTTTTAGTAATGTATGAATGCAAAGTTTAAAGGAAAAACATCAAGCTGTTTTTCAGAAAATCTGGCTTTTAATTCTGCTCACATTTCACTAAATATGGCGGAATTCTACTAATATTTTAAAAATGTTTATCATATTCATTAAAGAACTATTCGCTAAGACCAAACACCATTTTAAAAAAATCTACTTTCAATAATTTATTTGTAATAGGCGGTTTGAAAACGGTCACAAAATTGTTCCTTTTATACTTGATGGTGAGAAGCTTTTATACTTATTCGTGAGGAGCTTCAGAGTACAAAGAATGTTGCATGAAATATTTGCAGGTCCGTCGCAAAACCCCACTTCTGGCGGACCGAGAAAAGTTTCGAGGTTTGACTTTCTCTACAGAGACGGCTTCACTACGCCTTTAGAGCTGTCTCTGTCTTCTCTTTGATATTTGACTATTAATTTTTTCTTGTTGCGCCACCTTTGGAATTGTGCTTATCAGTGCTAAAAGCAAATATTATGTTCGTTTCTGCTGCATAATAATAGCAATAATAATAATAATAATAATAATAATAATAATAATAACAATAAATGGCATATCGTGCACAAAGGAATAGACACATTAAGAGTAGAGTAGAAATTTCAATGTTTTTCCGAATTCAGGGATCCTAAAATTACCGACAATCAACTATTCACATTTTCATAACATTCTATGTGCTGAAACCTGTAAACGGCTTCTTTCATTGTGGCAAACTCTGATTCGAGGCACCCTGTATTTCAACAATACACATACATCCCAATAAAATAACAAACGTAGGTGAATCAAGAGCATCGTTATCAACAGAGGCCGGTTTGGAAACTGCACAAGCGCGAACGAGGGAGCATCGAGAGAGAAGACGGGCGGTCGCGTTCTGTCAGGCGGCGCCGACCTGCAGGTGGCGGCGCGCGTGCGAGGGACGTGCCGAAATCTCCTCGTCGATTTGCTCTGATTACCCTGCGCGTCAGGCGGAGCGACGGCGCGCACGTACCAGAACGCCATAAATCAAACGACGTTATTACTATTTACGCGCGATGAGCTCGCGTTTATCGCTGCAGCGTCACGTGACACGCGCAGCGGCGCCGGCGGCGCATATTGAACCGGTATCTGCTGAAAGAAGAGGGTGCGAAAGGGATGCGTTTGTCAGAGGGGGGAGATCTTTTTTGGCAAGATGTCTTTCGAAGAAACATATCCTTTTATTGACATCATGGGTGTGAGAATGTTTTTTAATTTTTTTCACTTCTTGAAGTTCGTTGGTTGATTGATAATTAAGTTAGTAATTCCAACCGCGTTAACTGATCAGGTCATTAGTCCCATAAGTGTAGAGCATATTTTGCTCTGGAGGTGGCGGTGGTCGTTCCACGGTGTATGGCCAGATACGGCGCCGACCTAACGTCAGATAGCAGGGTATTTCCGACCAGCGGAGCACAGCCGCAGCCAGTACAAGATTCAAGCTTCCTGTCGATCTCTCGATGTAGGTGGTAATGAAGAGCATTTAGGTTAATTGTTAATGTGTGTAAGGAGTGAAGATGGAACAAAGAAGAGGTAGGAAAGATCGCGCGTGATCCATGGCCTGTTTGTTAGGATACTGCTCCGGTACTCGTCTGATGTTATCGGAGAAACTACGGAAAACTACCGATCAGAGCAGCTGACCACTAGAATTCTCCTCCAGACACCGCCTGAATTCAACCTACCTGACAAACCAATCGAATAATCATCAAAGCAGAGACATTAGTTGATGTCCTGAGCCACCTCTCCCAGTTTGAACTTTTTTTATTAATTAATTAATAAAAAAAAGTGAAAATGAAAAAAACTAAATTTTTAAATTTTTCTATTAAGCATGTATAATACCCTTGAATACAAAAATGTAAGATTTGACAATTGGTTGTTTTATGCTATTCATTTCTAAAATATACCCAGCAGAAAAACTAGGTGTACTACGTGTTCTCTTTCGAGGCATCAAAGGGAAGTTATACCGGTTCTCATTTAGGAAGTACAAAAATAATACAAAAACATTATTAACTTTCTTTTCTCGACCGTGTCCTTTTGCGTTGGCTTTTCTTCAGGACATAAAAGAACCTTCTTTTCGTTGAATTTCGTTGAATAAATTATCTAGGAATCCAGTTTTCTTTCCCTTGAGGGTCATTAGGATACTTGTATTTTCGTCTCTTAGAAAGGTTTCAGTAAAACATATTTCTAGCGGAAGAACTTAAACCTTTAAAATGAATAAGCTTTATTTGTCATTGATAATGTAATAATAATGTCTATAATAATTTAACAAACGAGAGCTCTCATTATCATTCTCATGATCATGGAGAGCTCTACAATTAGTAATGCGGACTTTAAAAAAGCCAATAGTAATGTTAAAAAGTTGGAGTTTAGTTCGCTCCTGCAACCTGTATTCTGGTATGAGAACGTATGCTGTAATCACATCCGACTGGACTAAACGTACTAGGAAGACAAAACTAAGAAGTCGCTAAATCATGTATCAAACGCCCCTTTCGCAACAAATTAAAACTGTTATCAAATCATAGAAAGGTGACAACACAGCGATCTTTTAAAGGGTGCGTTAGTTTTCTTACCTGGAAGAAAATTTGGAGCAAGCTACTCAAACCGACAAATAAGCGCAGAAAAGATAACACTGTAATGAATAAAATATGTAACAAAAACCGTGTTCATGAATACTGCAATAACAAAGTGTGGTACAAATACAGAATAACATTTCCTTTCGTATCAAGAACATAATAAAAGTCGCTGTTCCATACACAACACGAAAATAGCAAATAATTAATGGCGGGTGCATGAAAGAAAAATTCGGGTGCAGACGGTTGCTGTTTGTTCGGATTGATTGACTAGTGATTCCGGGCACGCAAAGTGCTAAAGAGGTTCGTCCCTTAAGTCTAGTGTGTATTGTATCGCGAGATCTTTCCCTGGTTAATAACGCAAGGATCTACGTAGCTTGAGAAGTTTTCCCCAACTAGGTGTCTCCCACCAGCGAGGCACCGCTCTAGCCAGAACAGACTCTAAGCTTCCGACATCTCTCGGCATGCGTGATAGTGTAGTGCAATTGTGTGTGTATGCAAGGGGTCAATGAAGAGATAGGAAAGATCGCGTTTGGCTAGTTTTTTGGGTGCTTTTCGGGCATTCGTCTGGCTGTTGTTAGGAGAAACCATAAAAACTAGCCATCTTTGTTGCCGACTCCTGGAATTCTCTCCAGACGCCAGACTTTATTCGACCTAGCAATCTAGCGAGTGTCGCAAATCCTGCCACTGCTGGGACTCAAATCCTAAAACCATCTCGAGCAGGTACTGCCCAAAGATTGATGCTCGCGTAAGCAGGCCCGCTTGTTCGGGACTCGAAGGCCCTAGGCCCACCTGGCCAGAAACACTGCAGTGGCAACAGTGTTGCCTTGAGCCGTTTCAGCCGCAGGCGCGCGCGGCCCGTCCATAATGCATGGCTTCATCAGCGCCGTCTGCCGGCGCGGCGAAGAAGGCGGCGCGCGCTCATCAAAGCTGCAATGCTGCTGCAGCCCGTCCCTCCCCCCCTCCCCCGACCCCGTTGCTCTGCCCTTGCGCACCTACCCGCCCTCTCTGCACTTCCGCCCCTCATTCTTCTGAAAAGGTGATAAGAGACACGAAGTCTTTTTGGAAATGCACAACTTCTTACAAATCTACCAGCAGGTGTAAAATCCTCAAAAGATAAAAACTATCTCTTTATCTGTCTATTTGTATATTCATCTGTCTATCTATATATCTATTCACTTATTTATCTATCTACCTATACAACTAGCTCAATCACTTGTGTAGTTAATGATGGCAGCCAGGAATGTGCATAATATTATAAACGGTATATGCTAAAATATTAAAAGTAATAAAACTCAAAATTTCTGCATTAACGTGCACCAGCCCATTTTCTCCGCAGTGAACCGAATCAGCGGCTCTTGTAAAAAAAATGTATTTATGGTTGTAGCAACCAGGACACTGAGAAACAAGTATAGGGACGAACACTTCTAACATCTGTTATGATCGAGGTGAGTACGCCATTTACATTTACATTTGTTACAAGCTCAGTTCATGCTATCAACATAGTTTATGTTGCAAGGATTTTCATCAGCCACTGGTCCCACTGCGGAGAGACTTTCCTGTCGCACTTGACAAGCCCTTACCAAAGCCGTTACGCTACCTGGAGGTCATCAACCTGGTGAATCCCAGAATAAACTGCAAACTAAATGAAAGAAACATATATTGAAGAAGTGACGGTACCTGATTACTATGGCTTCCGCTACCGGAGTCAGTATATTTTTCACTTCTGAACGCATTTCTCCCTGAGGAAGATCGCAGTATGACGACAGTCCCTAGGAAGCAACGCCTCTTCAGTTACAATACACAGTCCATTCGCCATGTGACGCAGTGTGGTCTTCGTGCTCACAGTAACAACGCAGCTTGCTGCAGCACAAATGTGTGCATAAGAAGTGATTAATTTCAGCTGACACACCTGTGTGTTATTCCTAATATTACCGTTAAATGAAACGAGGTCGCGGCGAGTTGAGATCGCGAAGGAGCACGAGTTAGAAATCAACCTCGAGAGGCACACTTGCTTCTGTTGGTGGCATAGGACTCTGCAACCACATTCTCCATCCCTTTTCAATGTCCATCTATCGTCCACCATGTCGACGTGATGGCCGTAGGGGCATGGGGTATTCAAGGTCATGGATGGTCATGGTCAGGAATGTTCGATAAATTAAGGCGGAGGGTTCAAATTCCGCTTTAGCAATAGATGACGCGTGTTGTGGTGTGATGTGTTTTTAAAGCATTGAGTCTCATATCCTTATCTTAAAAGGATTCTTAATTCTTCCTTTTCTTTTCAAGTAAAGTATGTGAGCAAAGTCTGACACGTGTGCGGCGTAAGAACCGGTGGGGATGAACAATGAGTATAACGTTCGATTTGGTTTATTTCCGGCGAAAAAATTGTAAAAGTTGTATGGATAAGAATTAAAATCAGCACAGGTTTTCTTCAACTTCAAAATCCCCCATTCTTTTACTACACACAGTCTAATGATGAATAAAAGTACCAACAAGAAAAAACGAGGTTAACATTTGAAAACTAGACATTTTTGCTCCCATGTAATACAAAACATATTTGCATCGGTAAATGAATTTATTTGATTTTATATTATTGATAAAAATAACAACCCCCCACTATCGGCTTCATTTCTAGTACTACTCGCAAAATAAGGGCTTAACAAACCGTCCACATAGTGAAGCTATATTTTTGTTCAAAATGAAAACTAGGTTCATCTCAGCAATTCATTGTCAATGGATGAAAAGAAAACGAACGAAATCAGAGGAAATGCAATGAAAAGCTGAAGTGCAAGTTTGGGGGCCATGTTCATTTCTTTGAATTGGAGATGAATGTGAACCTCAAGCATTGAGAAAAACATTAGAGAAGTTTGTAAATATTACTTTGAAACAAATTGTAAAGTTGCTTTAACGAAATACTTAAAACTATACTGGAAAAGACGGGATACTTTTCTGATAGGAACATTTAATGCTCCGAATGATGCAAAATCAACCCATCTTTAAGGAAATTAGTTAAAATATAATATTCAATACAATGTTTAAACATATCGTAGATATTACAATTTGTGTAAGTATTCTCGTATGGATGATTTTTGTTTCATTTGAGTTGAAATTAATTAATCCATAAAATTCTAAATGCGTACAAAAACATAACTGCCATTTTAAATACAGAATTTTGAGGTTAATTGAATTGTTTTAGTTTACACAAAAATTAGAAGAGCGAAAAAGAGTTAGAAGGGCGAAATAGCTTTTTTATCTGAATTAAAAATATCGAAGTGTACATTTACTCCAGAACATTTTTTGTGTAATACAGAGAATACATCCAATTTGTAAGCCACATATTTCATTAAAACAAAATAAAGTTCTTCATTAAACATACTTTCCGATTTGATGGCACTGACATTTTGAAAAATTAATGTTATCCTGTGAGATTGCAGGCGATAATTAAATTTTATATAACCAAAAGTTTCATTCAGAGAGATGTAGGAATCTGAAAGTTCCCCGAAACTCTCAAACAATTCAAAGACACAGCAAATTCCTGATAAATGAAGATAAAAGAGGAATAAAGGTCTCGATGGGGATCAGAAATACCTGAGAGAATTTTGGAGACTGCGGGTATTTGTGATGTGTACAAGAGACTTTAACCAACCCCAAATGCCTGAAACATGAGAGAATGTTGATAGAAAGGAATTCAACGATTCATTTTTCTAAAAATAAATTAAAGAATTGAGAGCAGCAAAGATAATGAAAAACCTCTATACTAATATAAATATGTCCGCCGAATTTAGACTAATTTTCTAGAGGTTTAAGGCAATTTATTATTCATATATTTTACTAAATTACTTATACACATATAATTATTGGAAAACAGGAAGAATGGTAGCTGAAGATACGGGAATATTTGCGAAGAGGTATAGTATTGAATTATAAATACCCACTAACAAATATTTCCGGCAAAATTGGATTTAAAATATGCACACAAACCTCAGTGAATTTCGTTCTTTTCCACCAGATACACTTCACTAAAAAACGTCTTCTACTTTGAGTAGCAGATATATGAAGCCACGTTTGAACGACTTCGGCAGTTTTTCTCTTGATTTCCTAAAATTTCGTTAACAATCTTAGCCAGAAGGGAATGTAATGCTCCCGAATTCTTTATTTGTACAAAAATTATGAATGTTATAAAATCCTGGAGATTTCCAGTAATCATTCTTTAATTACTTTTTAAAACATAAATACTTTCTTTGCAGTTTTGGTTCGACATCGATTCTACCACAATATTATTTAACATATGAACATGAGATACCTTTGTTTTTCAGTTTATGACTTGCGAATGCAAAAGTTGCCGTGATATTGACCGAACGAAAGGCTCTGTGAATTTCAATTTGAATCTGACATTTTGAATTTTGAGGTTTCTTTACATGAAGGTTGATAATTAAAATTTGTTTCATAATTGGCTACCAAATTTTTGTATAACAATTTTTACTTGAATATATCAAACTTGACACAGGTTCCATTATCGATAAACTCTCTGACATTCATAAAATTGCAAAAGCTTATTTGCAAAAGTTTTTATGCAAAAGTTCATAAAATATTTTTTGCGTCTTCCTACAACTACATAGCTATAGATTGCAGTTGTATACTGAAAATAGAAATATTTTACCTTAATAAAACACCTCAAAGAAATATTTTTAAATAATGTAACGTAAAATATTTCGAAAAATTGAGTAGTTTTTGCCTTATTTTGGTAAAATAAAGTTAAATTTAAAATCCTTTTATTTCCGCAAAAACTGCTCCAAATTTTTCTTTCACTTTTTCCTCGAATAGAGCAAAGGGCGCTTGAAAATGGAGTAGGTTTCATTTTCATTAAAATTTCGAAAATTGCAGAAAAAGTACAATATTGGTAATAAAGATTTTTATGTAATGAAAATGTTTTTAGATCTTTAAATAAGATCATGTCTTTTTTTACAAAAACAGAAGTAGTTAACGTTCGTTTTACGATATTTATTTGATGGACTTGTATATGTCGCACATCGTCTGGATTAATGTATGTTCGAATTGCGCGGCTCAATTGAACAAGAGGCTATTTCACATAGGCATAGATCTGAGATAATGAAGGTTTTACCTGAACCTCATGTAACTCAATGCTTTTTAAAACTTTAAAACACAGTACTCTTGGATATAAGTCCATATTGAATTTAAATGACATATTTAACATAAATAACAAATACTGATATTTATAATTACAACACACGTCGAAAAAATCACGTTTACGAAGTGTCAATATCAACAGCTCATTATCAGAAATCCACATATGTACATGTACGTTACTTTACAACGCACTGACAGATTGCATTAAACAATTAAAGTCGGTCCACAAATTTGCTTCCGGATTAATGATCCCCATCTCGATCAGCTTTTTGTCCAGTTTCCCTGATCCATTGAGCAATTCCTGAGATGGCCCATTGTTTTGCTTCTGGACGTAAAGGTAGCTTCACTATGCGCACGTTTTGTTGAAATCTTCTTTTGCTTGTAATGGTAAGAGTAGAGGTAAGAGCGAGTTGTTATTTTATTAGCAATGCAGAAAAATCACACTTGCAATTTGTGTACCGATGCAAACAAGCTTTCTATAAATCAGAAACGAAAATGACTATTTTTCCAATATTGCTAATCTTATGATTTTTAAAATTTATTTTCATTTATTTATGTTAAACTTTTACTAGTCCTTCAACTATTTATAGTTAAAATGACGGGAAGGGATTCTGGAACTCAAGAAAAAGTGCGCAGATAATCTTTTCCACCCTACGCCACATACAGTTTTACTTCTTTTTTTTCACTCAATAAATCTAAATGTAAATCTAAAAATCTAGTACATTAAAATAATAATATTTGAAGTGTTTCATTATGCTAATAACTCAATTTCACGAAAAAATGAGGGATAGCCCCTTGTTCTAGTGAGCCCTTCAATTGTTAGGTGTTTACCCACTGTTTCTTTCAACGCGATATTCCGCATTGGAAAACGTCAGTTGGTAACCCTAGCCGCAGGAGACGCGCGGCGCCCTGGCTGTGGCGTAACTCCACTCCGCGGTCTTACGTAACGCGCCCGCGCTCTCGCGGGAATTCTGCGAACGTCTCTTTGGCAGCGGAATGCCGGTAATTGGAAGCACGTTTCAACGCACGGGCCGCGGCTTCGTTCGGCGCATGCGCCGTTAGCAGCGGCTGAGGTGAGGGAAATCAGTTGTTTTCTTGTGAGAACTCTACACGTCAACGTTCGATGAAAAAAAAATTAATGAGAAGCGGTGGAGATAATTGCATTTGCATGACGTTTCTCAAAGCCACGTTACAAAATCATGTCACATTTTCATCTCAATGAGATGGAAAGACCTTATAATTGTAAATAATGTATGACATCTTTGCTTTGAAACTATGAAGTTAAAGAAAAATATTAGTTGCAATTGATTCAATTTCAAATGCTAGTTTATTTTTCTTCATTGGAGAGCAATGTAAAATCTCACGTTTAGCTCTATACTTCGATTTATTTATAGATTCATTTGTTATGTCATCAGTTGCTACGGTGTCACCACGGTGACGTTCAACCTTATGATTGGATGACACCATAATAACAGATTTACGCCAATTGTAGCAATATTTAAATCCAAGTACAGCTAATGGCTGTTGATTAGTATGCCTAATTGGAGCGAGGTTGAAAAGAAATTGTATGAGTATATTACTGGTTTTCAATGCACGTAGAAATTGAAAGAAAAATATACAGTTATACATGTGCGAGGTGTCTGTGGTCTCGTCAGTTACCCATGAAATTAAACAAAAAAAAAACAAGAAAAAAAGCAATGAAACAGTTTCGATTCTGACTGAAAAAGTCAAATATTTGATTTGTAATTCTATCTATTTTCATACTGCGCTTTTACCGACTGAATATTCGTACTCAGTGTGCCGACATACCGTCATGCAACATCAAGGTTCCAAGGAAGACGAACAAATTCTTTTATATTCTCATTATGTAAAAACTTTAGTGGGTATATGTATTGCAGTATTCGTGAAGACTATTTTTTTAAATATTTAATTTCTTGTAGTGCTATACGACGGTTTCTTTTGCTCTTCTTGAGGAATATACGTGTTAATTTTAGTAAAACCATTTTAAGAGGATTTTTTCAGCAGCATTTGTTTCTTCTGCATTCTACGACTTGCAAGCAAAAACTCGAAGACGAAAGGAAAACACCCACGTGAGTGGTTCGTTTGCATTGCTCGCATGCAACGGACAGGAACGCGGAATCCGTTACGACAAATTTCCGACTCCTCACTGAAACTGCACACCGCTTTAGGAGGTTACGTGAAAGTATTTGCGGTCAGCCTACTTGTGGAGCACACATGTGAGTAGAACGGTCACTCACGCGGAAGTCTGCTACTCGCATCTTACCAACAGACTACAGCAGTCCATAATTGGTCAGGCAATCCACTCCCCGAGGACAGTTTATGGTTACATCAGATCAAGGACAAATACAAGGTAAATATGTACACAATATTTTATTTTTCCGCTACTGCTTATGCAGTACTGAGACAGTATTGTAATGCTCCGGGGGGAAAACGGCCAATTTTCGACAGAAAAACTCTTATTACCAGGCCCTGGTAATGAAAAAGTGGATATTTCTTGTCCCTATAGATAGTAAATTATTCCTGTAACACCTATGTAGGTAGAATTGACATTTTGAGGGTATTTGATACCGAAAAATCGATTGTCAGCAGATCTGTCCGTCTGGCATGAAAATCTTTCCATCTGCCCCCATCTCGATCAGGTTCTCTGATCCTCGAGCAAATGCTGAGATGGCCCCTTGTTTTGCTTGTAGACATAAATGTAACTTCAAATTAACTTTTTCCCATAGCACCTCACACACACATTTTAACTGTTTTTGGCGTAAATAAATAAATAAATAAATAAATAAATAAATAAATAAATAAATAAATAAATAATTTGAAGCTTCATGTAAAGAATCCTTCAAAATGAAAATTTCGGTTTCAATTACAAAGAGCCGTGGTTACAGCGAGATCGATTACGGAATGTCAATTTTGGAGACAAACGGGTGATCGGATTAGCAGCTAGCGTTGTTCACAGACGGATGGACAGATTGACCGACGGACTGACATTCGATTTTTCGGTATCCAGGACCCTCAAAACATGGATTCTCACTACACCACGTATTAGAGAATTTTTGTTCTAAATTTAGCAACTGGATTTATCCACTTTTTTGTTACCAGGGCCCTATAATAATAGTTTTTCCTCCGAAAACGTGCCACTTTTCTGCGCAGAATTACAAAAGTGTCTCTCTGCCGTGAAAGCGTTAACTGAAAAGAAATAATCAGTCTCCTAGGCGATTTGATTATCAGGAATTGGAAAGGGAAATCATTTTCTTCTGGTCACATTTAAACATAAAGAAAATGGAATGTACCATCAAATGCACAGGTTTTCAAATGTCCATGCATTAAGGCGGTGCTTTGATTATGGATGTATTTATTCCGAGAGAAGTCACGCGCCTTTCGCAGCGTGTTACGGAAACGAGAGAGCGAGCGCGCGGTCAGATGAAGAATTTTCACGACTCGGCGCGAGACTTCTTGGAAATGGTTGCGACCCCGGTGATAAATGATGTACGGCAGGAAGTGAGTGTTGCCTTCTCGGTCAGATAAATCTTTGCTCGTTTAGTACCGCCCGGCTTCGTAAGAAGTCCATGCTGTCAATTCTACCTTGGGTTGAAAAAATCTGCTCTCTTGGAGCTGAAGTTTGTTTCCTCTCGACTCAGCTTACGTACAATAAAATGTTGAATTTCTTTGCTATTAAAGCGACTGGTTAAATTTTATATGATAATGGAGCAATGTCAATATTACGCACTAAATGATCTTTATTGCAAAAGGGAAAACAGGTGATAGAACCCAACTTTGAACATTTCTGACAATCTGAGATACGATATGAGTACATGCTTCGATAATATAATATTGTCTTAGTCTGCAACGTACATACACCACTTCGGTCAAAGGGTCTGAAAGGCATCGTTTGCGAGATATGACCGATGACGAAGTGCGTTGCGATGTAGGGATCCAGTGTATTTTTGAGCACTTTCTCTTGCCTACTTTCTGTCTGGTTAGTGTAATGTTCATTGTCTTGCTTCATTTGGATTTCTAATTCCTTTTGTAAATTAAATTGTTTTCCACTTCCAGATCCTTATTTTCTGCTTTTACATCACCTACAAGATCTACATTTTGAGCATCTTTTTTAAAGACTCGACATTATATATTTTTCGTTTCTTTCCATAACTTACTCTTTTTCGGCATTACAAATAAAGAATGGGAAATTTTTAACTGTTGAACATTATTTTTTGGATGCTGCAAATAAATCAACATACCTGTAATTTGACTGTGTTGCACTACTCTTGCACGTAGCCTGAGTTGGTTCATTGCTTACAACTTGTATCTTGCTTCTCCAGCTTCTCTAAAATAAATCGAAATGTTGTGTGGGCCATTCTTAGGATGGACTCTCTTCTGCATAATACTTCGACGCCCAATGTTTAAAGGGCTACAAAGCTTTCAAAAACGTTTTTGATTTTGTACCGTTCTTTTCCCGTAAATTTTATGTCAGATGCTATGTGAATGAAAGCTTTGTCAATGCACACTTTGAAACTAAAATGTTTCAAACAAATCAAGCACGCTGTTTCAGAGAGTGCGGAAATCTAGGGTAATGCATAAATACTTTCTTGTCTCTTTTTTGCATATTTTTGCAAATACGTTTCATTAGTTGTCGACCTTCGGAAAATCTCTACCACTTTTCGAACCTTTTTAATAACATCAATATAGTCGGGAATTACTTCTGCGTATTGTCTATCAATAGATACGCTCAAACATTCGTCATCATTTATTTCTGTCTTAACATATCTTCGTCATGAGATATATCCACATCGGGCTACGTCTTTTCGGTAAGTTATACATCTCTTTCAAATTTTCACTTTATCGCCTAATGAATTCTTCGAAAGAAGTAAAAGTTATGTAATAGTGTGCCAGAAAACATAACAAATTTAAAAAAACCTTATTGTTGGTAACGAAAATGTGGATAAATCCTATTACTACATTTAGCAAAATAAATCTTCCAGTTCGTGGTGTAGTCAGAATCTATGTTTTGTTGGTTCTTCATTCGCGGTCAACTAAACAAATATTATACTTACTTTGCGGATCGACATCAAAACAAAACCACACGATAATTGTTGACGAGTAGCATGACAAGATGAGATGAGTCGCGTCAACTGACTGGTGACATCACAATAGATAAGTAACGCCATCTGACTGGTGGAGCGGAGCAGACTATGAATACGAGGACGTGCGATGTAAGATACCTAACAAACGGCTTAACGGCAACGTCGCGTCGCGCTATTCGCTGATGAGGAAATTGAAGGTGGCGAATTTGAACGACTTTACGCGATATGATGCTTACGAATCCACAAGCTGTAGCGGGGGTCCGCAGGGCCTACAACTACACAGGATCCCTTTGCTCGATTGCATTCCCTATTTGTGATGTTGCGTGTGAGTTGCAGGTTATGTGTGCCTGCCTTCCCCCTATGAGCCTATACTATAATCTTTCCTAGCTGTCAAAACACTGTAGATTACCTTTCCTAGCGATGTACACAGAATTATTATTTCTCGAGCAAACGTTATCACGCAATAACCCACTATGAAATAAGTAAAACCCTTCTTTATACAATTTAAACGGAATCACATACATATAGTTTCAATTTAGAGTTGTGCCACCTGTGGGACAACTAATATATATAAATATTCTAATAATATTATAAAAAAGGAATATTCTAAAAAAGGATCAAGCATCGCAATAAATACAAAATGTGAAATAGTTAAGAGAAAGTGCTGTCTTTTTCAAGAGTGAGAAATGGGTAAATCTGTCTTTCTACCCAACAGAACTCGGCTTGCGTCGTCTCCGAAGAGCTTTTCGTCGCTCGGTTGAGCCCCCACGGAGGCCTTTGAAAGGCTGACAGTCAGAATCGGCGACTTCCCCGGAAATCTCGGCGCTTCCTTGACACCTGCGCAGGATTTAGGGAGCGCGGCGCCAGCGCGGGAGAATGGGTGTTGTTCCCGCGCCTCAGCTCGCGCTAACAAGTTAATTCCCCGGCGGCCGGGCGCAGCGCGAGCACACAACGCTGACGGGGAAAAGAAGAGGAGGAAGAAGAAGAAGAAGAAAAACAAGCGCAGACGGCGCTGCGTCGGGGGAATATACCCTACTGTGCGTGCGATTCTCCGTGGGTTCGTGGGAGGAGGACCGGGCGAGGTGGCTCAGAACATCAACGCATGGGTCCTAGATTTGAGTCCCAACGGTAGCAGGATTTGTAAAACTAGCTAGACAGGTAGGGAGGTCGAGCTCTGTCACAGTCTGGAGGAGAATTGTCGAGAAATGTCACATTACACTGAATTTTATAGCATGTTTTCATTAAAATTCTTAATATTAAAAATTATAGGTATATTTTCCGGTGTCTCATTTTATTAAATTTTACAATAGGCTTATGAACGTGTATTCTTCGAATATTACTTGTAATACGCTAATTGGAATAGTAAGTAACCATCAATATAATAAGAGAAAGAAGGTGCTCCTGAACTACCACCAATTCTCTTCCGAGTCGTAGTTATCAATCGAATATATCGTTCGCGGGCTGAATTAGTGGCACAACTGAAAAAGTCAGGTGTTGCGATAAATGAGTTTGAAGTTTAACCTTGCATTGAAATGCATAATTTTTGCATTCAGAATTCAGATCATTGTTGGTGGAATAATATATTCCAAGAAACGCTGCTGTTGCTGCTAGAAGGGAGAACAATATGCAATTTTGGGGAAGGCTTTAGTTCAAAATTTGTCTTTTTTGAATTATGCCATATGTAGCCCACGAGTGATAAGTGGAAGTCTGTATCTTACCATAAATAGATTTCTTAGGGATGACATTTTAAGAAGTCAAAATATTTCGTATGTTACATGCTCACCGGCATAGGATGAACAATTATTCAATGTGTCATAACATTTCCGTTCTCTTCAGCAACTCATGGTGACATGAACGTTAACTGCATTGTATTAAACTAAATACGAGGATCCCATTTAATATAACGAGTCTTTCAGTCGTATCTAACGCCCCCGCACTCAGCGTAGCCAGGCATCAGATACGCTCTCCACAGCGAGGTTAATTCCAGAAACATCTGATTACGAAGTGAAAGGATAGTCGTCTTAATTATACCCTGAGTGTCTCTTAGTTCCAAAATACGTCTCCCCTGTTACTAGAGGAGGCGGCTGCTGAAAGGCAATACAAATTCGATTTGGAACTTTCTGCGCTAATTGGCCGCAGAGCTCCGACACTCGACAGCTGAGGAGCGGCGAAGTCGATGTACCTGCGCCGTTCGGGGGTTCAAAGGTGCCGCTTAGTGGTTGGCGCTGTAATTAAATAGAGCGCGACGATCTGATAACGCGGCCACGGTGGGGGCGGTGAAGGGCGGGGAGGGTGAAGGGAAGGACACGGAAAGGGGGGCAGGAGACGGTGAGGACGGGGGAGAGGAAGGGCGAGAATGGGGAGGGGAAAGGACGACGAGGGACAGGGAGGGGAACGGAGAGGAGAGGATTGGAGTGAGGTTGGAAAGAGGGTGAGAACGAGGGAAGGGAGGAGCGGAGCAGGTGGGAGGGAAGAGGGCGAGAAATAGACATAGAGAGAGGGCGAACATAGGGAGGGAAGAAGGATAGCTCAACAACGGATAAGGAGGAGAGTGGGGGAAGACGAGGGAGGGAGGCGATGGAGAAGAGGGCGAGTCGAGGACGAAAAGATAAGGTGGCGGTGATGGGCGGGGGAGGCGTGGAAAGGTGGGAGAGAGCGATGGCGGAAGAGGACGGGCACGGGACAGATGGGGAATGATGAGTTCGAGAACAGGGAAATCACTTCAGGCCCCAAACCAGTGTTCCAGAATACAAGGGCACAAGGCATACATACAGGAGCAATGATCCAAATACAATATCTAGTTTCCAGAAGACGAGGGTGCGCGTAACTATTCGAAGATTCTCTCTACAATTGTTAGATATTTGTACGGAAATTATAAAAACTAGAATAAATATTTACAGTTCTCTTATCTACTTTCTTTCATTACTGAGACAATATTTTGAATCTCTGGACCAAGTGAACGACAAACGAACACCCTTACTACGCGCTTATGCTCATTTTTATAATGTGAATTTGGATGTGTCTATGGAGCAAAGCTTACGAGGGTATGACGAACATGGAAGGCCTACGCAAAAAAAGGAAATGTGAGGATTAAAATTTTCATTGCAACTTTGAAGGGACGTTTATTGTGTTTCCTTTATTTTTTGCAAATGGGGTGATGAGTTGTGAAAACTGGAAAGAAAAGACTAAATGTTTGTGTACTAGTTGCAACGAGTAAGTGACTTCGCAGTTTATTAATTTTGCAGTATTCGTAATCTTGAGGGACGAAAGTTTCCCTTTTTTCGGTATTTTTTCAAGATATTCTGGCTTTGGGTTACAAGGATGCAAAGTAATCGTTATAAACAAAGTTTTATAAATTGTTACGTTTACTTTTGCATTATGATTACAAGCATGCCTGTCTTATTATATTCAAAATTAGTTTCATTAAAAAATAGACGTTTCATGAGAATATATTTCCTAGAAATTGTAATACTTGCCTATGCATAATGAAAACCTTCTATCGAAAATCATTTCTACTAACATTACATGTAAAAAGTTATGAATGGCGGCCGCGATCTCTCTCTGTGTGTGG
>BOPP01000199.1:942273-978043 GCA_017312745.1 Gryllus bimaculatus
AGTGTGCGGGATGAGCGGGGGGGTGCGAAGGTGACATGCCGGCTAAGAGGTTCAGAGAAAGAAGCGATGCGGAAGAGGACGGGCACGGGACAGCATGGGGAATGATGAGTTCGAGAACAGGGAAATCACTTCAGGCCCCAAACCAGTGTTCCAGAATACAAGGGCACAAGGCTACTACAGAGCAATGCATCAAGAATACAATATCTAGTGTTCCAGAAGACGAGGGTGCGCGTAACTATTCGAAGATTCTCTCTACAATTGTTAGATTTTGTACGGAAATTATAAAATCTGAATAAATAGTTTACAGTTCTCTTATCTACCAATTCTTTCATTACTGAGACAATATTTTTGAATCTCTGGACCAAGTGAACGACAACGAACACCCTTTACTACGCCTTATGCTCATTTTTATAATGAGATTTGGATGGTCTATGGAGCAAAGCTTACGAGGGTATGACGAACATGGAAGGCCTACGCAAAAAAAGGGAATGTGAGGATTAAAATTTCATTGCAACTTTGAAGGGACGTTTTATTTGTTTTCCTTTATTTTTTGCAAATGGGGTGATGGTTGTGAAAACTGGAAAGAAAGAGCTAAGTATGTTTGTGTACTAGTTGCAACGAGTAAGTGACTTCGCAGTTTATTAATTTTGCAGTATTTCGTAATCTTGAGGGACGAAAGTTTCCCTTTTTTCGGTATTTTTTCAAGATATTCTGGCTTTGGGTTACAAGGATGCAAAGTAATCGTTATAAACAAAGTTTTATAAATTGTTACGTTTACTTTTGCATTATGATTACAAGCATGCCTGTCTTTATTATTCAAAATTAGTTTCATTAAAAAAATAGACGTTTCATGAGAATATATTCCTAGAAATTGTAATACTTGCCTATGCATAATGAAAACTCTTCTATCCGAAAATCATTTCTACTAACATTACATGTAAAAAGTTATGAATGGCGGCGGATCGTATAATTCTTTCGGGGTGCATTCAAATCAGTTAAAGTACATAGATTCCATGAATAGGAAATTCCGGGTTTGAGTTTCAAAGGTGAAGTTTCGACAATAATTATAGAGCTAGATATGCTTTGTACCGCTGCTGAAAGAGAATTATAGCTGCTGTCGGTAGCGGATGATCGGTAGCCGGGTTCAACCGACGGATCCCAGTTTCCACTGATCAATGCCAAGACTACCGGAGCAGTATTCTAACAGCGGGTCTCCGCTCCTCTTCCTCTATACGCGCGCGCGCGCCACGCACACACACACACACACACCACACATACAACACACCACATACAGACACACACACGACTGCACGCTACTTGCATGCTGTGGCACTCGTACCATAGCCACCATATTCGTACATCCATGAGCTGGGGTGTTGAACACCGCAGAGACATGCTACGACGAACGTGTTGCCGGGAAATAATTCAAGAAAACAGGACGGCAAGATAATAAGCATGGTGACAAACGAATTCTTTATCAGCGATGTCGTTAATTTCATGTATACAAGTTCTTTAATGAATGAATATATTTACGTGTGCTAATTCTTTGTATTAACTTATTTTATTGAAGGAATAAGATTCGTGATCAGACCGCGAAGCGGCTACACACTAGGCAATGGCGCCCTCACAGCAGCACATTCCCACATGATGAGACAGCATGTTGCTACAGCAGCCGGGGCGCAATAATGTAGGGAAAATCCACAAGTTTGCATGTAGTGCGGTGGGTTCATGGGGAAGGATACGCCCACTTGCCGGAAGAGGCAACGCAAACGACACTTCGAGCCATAGCAGCCTTGCATCGACTAGACTCAGAAGTTCACTTCAATAGCTTTTCTCACTAGTTCGTGGCAAACGGCGGAGACGTCGTCAAGGCGCTGCTGTCTCGCCGCCGCCAGGAACGCAGACGCCCCTGCGCGAGAGCACTGGCAAGCGTCGCGGAGAGAGAGGAGGGGCGCGTGGAACCGGCCTCCTGCGCCGCCTCTACCACGCGCGCGGAGCGAGCCGACAGGGCGTGCTGCCCGGACACTTCCGGGACAAGAGCACCACACGCCCCGCCGCCGCCGCCGCCGCCGCCCCGGGGCCATCGAAGCGCTGCAGTGCGACAACGCGCCTGCCGGGCGCGCGCTGCAGCCGGAGCAGGCACAACAGCGACGCACGGCCGTCAGGGAGGGCCGCGTACAGTCTACTAGTTGACTGGACTGATTATTGATTCCGGAGCGCGTCAAACCGGTAGGGTTATTGTCCTGTAAGTGTGGTGCTGTGTTGTTATCGCGGGAGGTAATAGTGGTCTCCCCGCGATACCGAAATTCGCGCCGACCTATCCGTTTTGAGCATTTTCTTCAACCAGGTATCTCCCACCAGCAGGCCACACCCCAGCCGGACATGCTACCAGCTCACGATGGACTTTTGGCTTGGCGATAAGAGTAGTGCATGTATATGTTCCATGTGTGTGTAAGGAAGAGAAGGATGCGACAAGGAAGAGAGGAGAAAAATTCACGCGTGGTCGTGGCCTGTTTGTTAGGGTTTCTGCTTCGGCATTCGCCGGGGGCGCGATCGAAAATCACGGCAAAACTTCCGATCCAGAGAAGCCGACGCTGAAGTTCTCTCGCAGACAGCAACAAACTGCATCTAATATGTACGAGTAGCTAGTGCCGAAAATTCTGACGTCGATTTGAACCGTGGAAACCTCACGTTTCAGAGGCACTACACTGATATTCAGCTGAGCCCTCAGTCATTTCGGTGTGCAACACGCTGTTGGGTTCAGTGTTTAATATATTGGAAGCCCACTTCATTGTATGGCCTGAAAAATGATAATAAGTTGAATAAACGTCTGGACTATAGTACGGTTGAAGACTTCACTGTTTGTCAACGAAACATATGTTGGAGAATTCATAAACGAAGTTATACTTCTGACTTTTCTCTCAGTGGTATACAACCTCTTCATTACTAGTGGTTGGGCACATACATAATTTACGTCCTACGCAACATGTCAAACACTGAATGTTGTGTTGGAACCCAATGCAGTGGATATGATAATTAACTTGTTAATGATTTCCCTACCATTGTTACTTTGCCAGAAGTTTCATTCACAATCAACCTACTGACCGAATTTGTATATATTGTATCTAAGATAAAGTTTATGAGTCGCAACAAAATCCAGAGGAATAATATTTTCTTGAGTTTTTGTGTTTTTCTACTAGAACTCTGGTCACTTATTGAAATAATTTCACAGTTATCATCAGTTCTACATCAGGCACATCCTGTATTTTTTTCTTTTAATAGCTATTATATTTCCGATAAATTTATGAAAAATGATTTAATTAAGACTAATTATTAAAAAAAAATTAGAGTTACAAGTTCGATATTTTAATATATTATATTATTATAATATATTATATATATATATATATATATATACTATATATATCTATTTTAGAACGAACAATTTTTGACAAAACATATGTGACACCTGACTGTTCAATATTTACAGAAAATTGCAGTTACTGGTTGTGTTTATTTGTAAATTATTGCCAAATTTATACATTTATTTACCCTCTTTATTATTCCACGTAATACACAATATTGCAAATATATTCTCCAAACACAAGAGAATAAGTGTTTCTAACAACTGGATTATCCCATTTGAACTTTCTCAGTGATCGTTTCCAGCAACTCCATAATAAAAGCTCGATATAATAAACGCTTTCTGTTGACATTCGTAGCAACCGCCCACCAGTACCAGGAGGTTGTTACATAATTATGAGCCAAATAACCGTACTAGAAGCGTAAAGCACAATGCCCTGGCGATCTTCCCCGAGGATATGGCGTACTGGTTACAAAGACCATCCCCATTGATTAGCTGCCATGAGAGACCTAATACAAATATAAACAACTTGAGAGGTAAGTAAAAAAACAACATTTTTGTAATTTTTGAAAAAACAAAAGAATAGAGAAATAAGTGCCACTTTATAGAGTATTGAGCACTAATTTTACCCAACGTTTAAAGAAAAAAAGATGTAGCCGTTTTTGAGAAAATCTTGTTTTTGTAATATTTTAAAATTGCTCGCAACATTACGCAAAAAATACTGAAATGTTAAAAAAAGATATATGACCGTAATTAATAAACTAACTACGGAGAACAAATTTTCTTTGAAAAAATGTCAATCATTATTTTTGTAGTTGTAAGAAAATACCCGAAAAATATTGAAATTTTGAAATTTTCGAAATTTCAGAGTTGAACCTGAAAATAGGACCTATACTATCTTTATAAGTGTATTTTATTCAATTCTTACAAGAAATTTCAAGAAAACATTTGGAGACGTTTTGGAGAAAATTTTGATAATGTCCATGGGACTTCATGTAAAATACCCCTAAATTTTAAAGATTTTTTCAAATTCTCAAATTTTCGACTCAAGCCAGATGAACAGGATTTTCTTCAATTTGAAAAAAAAAATCCTACGTGTGATTTAGGCGCTAGTGGTGTTCACCAACAGACAGACCGGCAGATGGTAGACGATTTGAAAAAATCCACTTTGTGGGTATCAGAGGACCCCAAAACGTTATTTTCCGTTGAAATCACGAAATAGATTTTCTGCAGTATTTCATAATTCTCCCTATACTACGTGTAATACTCCATATATACGTACGTATACAAAAATATAACAAATTTAATCAGATCTACAAATGCACTCCATAGCTTATTCCTCTTTTTATTATATTTTTCCATCCGGCTATTCCTCTTTCTCGGAGACAACTAATATTGCAGGGGTCGCTACAACACGAAATCGTGTCAGCACAGTCATCCAGTACGGTGCCTGAAACACTATGGACCTACAAAATCCATTTGAGATATGATGCTGATGTTGTTGACCTATTTTCGAGATTCTGCTTCTTCTGACTTCATCTGTCACAGATTTAAAAGAATACTTCTTCGTGTACCGCAATGCGCTGCCATTGAATAAATGCATCCAGTTGCCCGCAAACTGATTTCAAAACCGTTATTCCACATGGGTCTAGAGACGTTGGTTCATCAGGGAGCAAGTGGCTTAATGCTGATGGGAAAGTGCTTTAAAAGTGGGATAAAACTATCTGATAAGGTGAGTTGAGTGTAATCCAAAAAGGAACTCTCATCGAACAATAAACAAAATCTCTTTTTTATGTTATCTTCTGCTAAATCTACAAACAGCGTTGAATTTTGCATAAACTGAATTGAATCTTCTTCTAAGGTTTCATGGCTCTTATATCTTGACGTGACAGAAGTTCTAAGAGAATTGATATTGTGTAAATATTGAAGCGTATCCTATTAACAGGCATGCATGTTCGATTTAATACAATTGAAAACAGGTACATTTCAAAAATTTCTATTACCTGAGAGTTTGACAATTATACACACCAAATATAAAGTGAATTTTCAGTGTAACAAATGCAATAATTATATATGCACGCTTGTAATAACAATTATACATATTCGATGAAATTATGAAGAACTTAAAGAACATCAAAAGAGAAAGGCTTTTCACACAGATCTAAGAGGAAGAAAGAACAAATACGATGCAGTATCTGTTAACACAACATTTGAAGAGAACGCCACAGTAGTCTTACGAGACTATAGAAGCAAGAAGAAAAAGATGAGAGGTTCATTAGAAGGGACAAGAACGGAAGCCACAACCGTCGCCCGCTTTCTCTGAGGCAGACGAAGAAACGAGGTAAAAATGCTCTTCCGCGAAGGATCTCTTAGTGCGGGAGAAAAAGGCGCATCTGTAAAACCAGGCCGGCGGGAAACCGCTCCACTGTTCATATCGAGAATCGACAGAAAAACTACTGTGCGGGTCGCGGGAGTAAAGCTGCGCGGGTAATGGAAATGTCTTTATGGTTCCTTTGTTTTTGCGGCGTTTACAGGAACGGATGCGGGAGTTACACGCTCTTTGGAGACGATGGGGGGAGTGCACGTATTTTTAGAGTCGGGAAAGCGTTACATGCATCTGAACGGAGATAACTGATTTTCGTATTATTCACAGAGAAGGGTGTTCTAGAAGGCGTTATGCCCCAAAAGCTGTCCTCCCACGACGCCGAAAATATTGCAAGTAATACAGAAAGATGAAATTGATAAGTACAACCATCGTTGAAATTGTTGTATGTACCGATCAGATCATTATACTGGTCTTAGCGCTGACGTAAACATCATGGCTGATGGTCATGGCTGATATTTGGTCTATAATATATTTGGTTTTTAATATTATTAAAACACCTTGGTTTTATTGAAACATAAGTTACAAAAACTAATTGCGATAATTTTAAAAAGCATATTTACCAACAGTTCAAACTAGCGTCAAATAATTGCTACGGTGACGAGACATGATTTAGAAACAAAACATCGTAGAAGGATGTATAAGATGAATTCTGAACAGTTGAGAAAAAAGAAATATGTCATATTACTAACTGCAACAAATCACTGTTGCGCACAAATATAGATATGTAATATATCTGGCACTAACATACAATTGTGCATGTGTGGTGATGAAGAGCTAGAATTTGGTTGGAATGTGATTTGAAACTTCATGACTAACAAAGTTACTGAAAGGAAGAACTCACACGGGCGCCAAGTGCGTATTTATGCGACGTCCCTGTGCGTGGAAACGTAACCAAACAATTCCATTTGACTCGGCACGGCAGCAAGGCGCGCATTTTGCTCGCCGCGTGCCTGAGAAATCCCTTTTCCCTTTCGCTGCACTTGGCGGTGAGCCCTGCGGAATCAGCCCGTCAGTCATTTCCTTGATGTCGGCGGAGGATCGCGTAAATTTTACAAGGCGGATTTGCATTTTGAGGATCCCTGTTACCGAAAGCCTGTTGCGGAGAGATTTGAATTAAAATCTTAAAATGCAATTAGTCACACACCCGCGCGCTGCCGCCGACTCCGCCGCCACCGCCGTCACCACCACCTCCGCTACCGCCGCCACCGCCACTGCTTCATTGTAGCTTTGCGACTCAGCAACACGTGCGACATTTGCTGCCCGGCCTCCGGGACAGTGGGTGAGGGGTGAAATTTGCGGGCGAAAAGGCGACGACGGGGGTGATGTGAGAATGGCGGGCAAGGTAAGAACCAGGGAGGGTGATGTCTACAGTAGTGAAGACGGCCGCGGGAAGCAGAAGACAATAGAAGATGGCGCGGTTCGTGAGGACAGTGAGGCCTCTCCCTCATGGTGATTGTGTGGAGTGAGATTTTAGATTTAGATTCATTCAGTCAAAAAAACTGTATGTGACGTAGGGGGGAAAGATTATCTGAGGATGGCGGTACGAATGGGGACGGTGATAGAAACGAGGACGATGATAGGAAGAATAACGATGGTAGAAGTAAGAAGAGCGGGAATGAGGGCGGTGAGAGGAGTAGGGACCCTAAGGTAGAATACCAGGAGAACGTGCACGGCAGAGTAATGACGGCAAGTGGAGTGAGGACGACAGAGAGAGAGAGGGCAGAGGTAACTGAGTAAGAGGTGAGGGAGTAGTGATGCCGGCTGGAACAAGGATGGTATGGGAAGATGGCAGGGACAGATAGGCCGGCAAGGAGAGTGATGGTGAGGAAAAGGACAGCAGGGAAAGAGAGTTCGAAATGTGTGAAAACGGTGGGGAAGCAGGGTGACAGAGAGAGGAACGGTGGGGGGAAGAATGGAAGAATGGGAGAGGAACAGGCAAAGAAAGGGGAAGGAATGAGTGAGGTACGGGCGAAGAACAGGCACGATCTGAGAAGGAACGGAGAAATAACGGACGAGGAACGCAGGACCGGGGAAAGTAAGGGAACCGAGGAACGGGGGAGGAACGCGGAGGAATAGAGGAGGAACGAGGTAGGAACGGAGGGAGGAACGGGGGGAGGAACAGGGTGAAAACGAGGGAGGAACATGGGGGAATGGGGGAAGAGCGAGAGAGGAACGGGGAGAAATGATGAAGGAATGGGGAAGGAACGGCGGAAGAACGGGGGAGGAGGAACGGTGGGGACAGAACGGCGGAAGAGGAACGGTAAAGGATGAAGAATTACTCAAGAAGTGATGAAGAGCGCGGTGGATTGGGCGGCAGACAGCGTGACGTTACCGGGCACAGTGGGTAGCAGTTTGAGCAAAAGGGAGCGAGTGAGGACGGCGCGGGGTGCGAGGATGAGAGCAAGAGGAACGAGGACGGGAGAAGGAGCGCGTTTCGCCACCAGACAGCGCCGCCGTCGCTGCGGGGCGCGGCGGCGTGTCACCTGTGCCCTCCCTGAAAGCTCTGCGCAAACTGCAATTCCGTTCCGAGCTTTGGTTTCCAGACGCACGAAATAACTTTAATTAAGGAATGTACTTTGCGGGCACAGAGGTTTGTTTGCCCCGGCTTTCGCGGCTTGCAGGCGGCGCTGAGATCCCCAGAATATACGGCGCTCCCGTCGTAACTCACGCAATTCTTCTTCCGAGATATTCTGCTTACAAGATATTCGCTCAAAATTAAGTCTTCTCTCCAAAGTTTGGCACTGCCGCTCCCTTATTTCCTTTTCCCGAAGACTAAGTTATTACGAGAGGAGGGGCCCATATATCATGCATACATTTCGCCCACCACTCGCGACTTCGTTTTGCTTGCATCGCCGCTGGGCGGCGAACAAAAGCAAGAAATAAGACGCGGGTGGCGCGTAGAAGGGCGGGGCAGGGGGAGGGGGAGGGGAAGGGTGGCAGCGTGATGTATAATGTTATAAATCCAGTCCTCACAGCATCCCTCATACGGGCAGCCGTCTCCGAATGCGCGTTACGTCCTGCAGAGAGCAGTAATTCGCCCAGTCAGTTTAGATGGCGCAGAGAGGCTGTCATGTCTCGCTCCCTCTGCTCTCAGTGACGGCACTCTTTCTGCGTTTGATTATTAAGTTGAAGTATTAAGACATCGCTATTCATATGCACATATGTAATTGGAGTTCCTTGATATTGGAACAGATTAAATCTCCAGTTCAATTACAATTTTTTAACATCACACAAAACAAACCTATCGTCTAAGTTGCAAGAGACTGTTTAATTTCTATATATTTCAATGGAAACCCAAATCTTTCATTGAAGTTTATAAGTTTGATTTTGATTCTATAGTCGACAACTTGACAAAAAAAACATAACTTCGCAAGCACTAAAACAGAGAAGAAACAAAAATCTTTTCACATTTAAATTTTAATATTAAACATTTTTAATAATTATAAACTAAATTCAGAATCATTCTGGGGGCCTGTTATTCAGTGAGATGCCTCAACATGTTTTTAGTATGCTTAAAGCGTGTGTACTTATCTCTGCAGGCCAACATCTCCGTTCGCGGTATATCACTTCCGTTTTTTGCCATGGTGGTCATCGAATCAGAGGGATTGGATTGACCTGGACCGACCAAAAGTACAAAATATTTCTTTCTTCTGCAAATCCAAAGCGTTTGCAATGATTAGGATGCAACGGAGAATTAAGTGTATGATTGTAAAAACAGTAATATATGACAATTCGTACGAAAATGCAAAGCGTTAACATGGTTTACACGAAATGAGATGCACGTGCCAAAACAAAGGTTTGAACTCTCATTGCGAATTGTTATCTGCTCTTTACTCCTCTTAAAATATGAAGAGATATGTTTCCCATCGTTACTAATTCTAATGTACACTACATGATCAAAAGTATCCGAATACGTGGCTGAAAATGACTTAGAAATTCGTGGCGCCCTCCATCGACAATGCAGATATTCAATGGGGTGTTGGCCCACCCTTAGCGTTGATGGCGGCTTTTACTCTCACAGATGTATTTTCAATCAGATGCTGGAAGATTTATTGGGGAACGGCAGCCCATTTGTCACGGAGTGCTGCACTGAGGAGAGGTATCGATGTAGGTTCGTGAGGCTTGGCACGAAGTCGGCGTTCCAAAACATCCCAAAGGTGTTCGATGGGATTCAAGTCCAGACTTTGTGAAGGCCAGACCATTACAGGACGTTATTGTCATGTAACCACTCCGCCACTGGCACTTCATACTGCAGTATGAACAGGTGCTCGATCGTGTTGAAACATGCAATCGCCATCCCCGAATCGCTCTTCAACAGTAGGAAGCAAGAAGGTGTTTAAAACATCAACGTAGGCCTGTGCCGTGATAGTGCTACACAAAACAAGGGGTGCAAGCTCCCTCCAAGAAAAACACCGACCACACCATAACACCATTTCGGACTCATCCGGACACTTTTGATCATATAGTGTACGTGTAGGATGTTTAAATGTTCCGTGCATGGGATAGCGCGCTCTTAAAGGGCCTGTGGGCACAAGAGCCGGACACAGAGGGATTTGGAGAGAGTAGTCTGACGCGACTTAACAGTGAGTAATAAGTGGTGAATTTGGTGAACTGGCTACTTTTCCTGTCACAGTATAACTACGTTTAGTATTTGGACATATTCCGGTCTTTTGGCAACTGTTTACAGCTACTGCTTTCTCTTCTGTGTATTGGCAAAGGTTATGGTTCAATTTTTGAAACGGAACTTTGTAAACCATTGTCATAACAAACTTTTTATTGATATTATTTGTGACATTATTCGAAATATTTCACCCAATAATACCAATTTCGCTCAAAATTTCAACGTATACTTTATGTCTTCAATTTTCATGTCTCAATTCTTGTCGTACAATGTATCTCTCACTAATTCGCATTGTAAAAAGTGTTCTATTCACCTCTTCGTCCTTTTCACGACCAACATAACCCAAATTAATTCATTAGAATTTGTTTCAGTGTGAATTAAAAAGCGAGTAGTAGTTGCAAATTTGAACGAATACTTCTAGACAGTTGAAATTGGTAAAACAAAATATTCGTTGTGATCCTCTGACCATTGCGTCTGAACAGCGCAATGAGCAACAATAGTATGTCTGGATGGCCTGCCTTCGAAGAGCCACAGGTTCAAAACCTGTCTCTGTCTATTGGGAAACGGCAGGTACACCGGGACGATCACCGTCGGGCCACATATCGGCTTAGGTGGCTCAGGGCATCAATTTACCTCATTGCAGTGCTGTGACCGGGAAGTCCTACTGTTCCCCTTCCGACGGTGGGAGGACTTTGTACTCTAGCTACACAACGCGGACGAATTTAGCCGGCACCTGGAGGAGAATTCTAGCGGTCGGCTGCTCTCATCGGTAGTTTTCCGCAGATCCACGAACCACGCGCGATCTTTGCTTCCTCCTTCTACCCCTATCGCCACCTTTACCAGCACGCACTTGCACTCGCATGCACAACGGTAACACACACGCCGGGAGACCAGTCTGGAGCCTAGAGCTTGACCCGGCTGGGGTGGTGCGCCGCGGGTGGGCTGTATCTGGATGGGGAACCCCCTCCACAAGCGACGAATGGGTCGGCTCCGTGCCTTTCCATCCAATGGGGAAAGATCATAGACACCTCCTGAGATAAAAAAATCACTACACTTACAGGACTATTGACGGAAGCAGTTGGCGTGGCCCGATCACTAATCAATCAATGAGTCACATGGTGACACAGGGACATTTGTATGGATCACGATGGCTGCGCCTTGTGTCAGCCAGGAGTAGTCTGTAGCCACGTCTTTAGAGGGACGTCAGGCAAAGATATGCATGACCAAAATGATCACATATCGGCATTTTGAACTGCAATACACAAGTCCGCTGCGAGAACGGCGTAATTGGCACTGACGACTGGCTGGCACATAAATGATTGACAGCGACATGATGGGAGATAGAGAATCAGCTTTCGCAGTCGTGTGTATTGAGTGAATTAGAGATCCGCTCCACAATGAAGTGGGTTCAGATTTGCAATGCTCCAGAGTCATAGTTGTTAAATTATAAGAAGTATTTAAATCTATTGCATCACTAATACAATTTAAACAAATATTTTTTTAAATTATATGTATCACTTAAAGTAATTTCATGATACGATCTATGAAATGATCTGTGTTATGCTCAACGTTTCGAACAACTGTTATGATGATATTCACAATATATATTTATCACATTATTTGACGAGAAATTTAAGATCTATTTCGCAGTTTTTATTTCAGTAGTGTAATTTCAAAATAGGATTTTATTTACTCACTGATGCAGCAAGCACTTTACTTTGTTTGTCAATTTCCATGTAGTGGTTACCTGAAAGTAACAGAGTCAGAATTAGGACACAATCAATTCCAATGTGTTCACTGAACACAAATATTTTAAAGTTCACAGAAATATAAACATGCATAAACTCCAGTTAGTTGACAATAAATTATATAAAATTGTTAGTATATAAAAATACATATTTTCATATTAAAAAGCAGGATGGAGGTATTTATAAACCGATAGAGATAGAATTTACAACATACTAAACAAACGTCGTTCGAGATTAAGCCGTGCCTATTTCGTTATTGACGTTGTGAAATCATGGAATATCAAGTTGAGAGACTTTCTCAACTTGTCTTACATTTATCGTGGCATTTTTTATGTATTTTTGAATTCGAATTTTAAGATTAAAATATGCCGAATGTCACATAATTACTACTCACTTTCTTAATTGCTAAAAAATACTGTATGATAAAGATTGCACTATTTTAATGAAAAAAATATATTTAAAAAATATCTATTTCGTTTTGAAGCGATGACTGTAATGTGCTTTGAAAATTAAGGTACATTTCTGCAAGAAATTTAAAGTATATATTTCTATATCAGAGTAGTGAATTGAATTCATACTATAGTACTAGATTACTCCACGACATTCTAATTCATTGCAACCAACATGATATCATAATTCAAAATTATTAAGAAACATCTAAAATACTAATTATCTCTTCAACAAAGCTGATATAATTAAGGAATTCGGTCGGCATATAGTAATTTTTGGTTTACAGGAAGCAATATCGCAAACATATTTGATATGAATATATCAAGCCTAAAGTATACCAAATGTTCAATCTCTTCAGTACAATCCATGATACATTTGCATTAATTACAGTTGATGAAAACCACACCTCTGTAGCTCCAACGGCTGGAAAGTTATTTGAGTGAACTATGGTGACCTACTCTGCCTTTGTTCATGCACGTTGATCGCAGTGAGTGGTATAAGCGAACGGTTGCGGTTGTGTGTTTCTATATCCTGCGTTTGTCCCGGATATTGTAACATGTTGCGGGTGGAATAAATCGGGCGTTGGCCGCAGTAAATATTGTATCACGGTTGAGTGCGTCACACCTTGATCCTTTGAAGTTCACGGTTAAATTATATACACCGCAAGGGCGTGAGTAACTTCAAAATATTTAAAGAAATCACCAGATGAACCCTTACGGTTTCACTTCACTAAAATTGCGGGGAAAAAGTAAAATGTGAATAATTTACGTTTACACACACACATGTGCTACTATTTAAACCTTTTTTTCAGCTGAGATATTATTTGGGTTGAGCATTATTTATTAATATTTAAAGTAAATCTTTTATGACCAATTTAATGTGAATTTATACGTCATTTGCGATGTTTCAAAGTTGAAGTATAGAAATGATGGGATTTTTGAAAGGTACATTTTATTATAAACTATTTTTGTGTTTCATTTAAAGTTGAATTTGTAGGTAAACGGACAACGCACAAGTTACACAAAAATTAGAAAATATAATGCTGCTAGACTTACTCTAAAAATTTAATTCAATTTAGCAGCCTTCTAGTAGAGTATATCTTTAATTGCCTGCTTGCATACAATTGCGTAACCAGTAACGTGCAGGAATCAGAATTCAAACTGCATGAGCTGGAATACCGCAAGAAACGATCTTTTGATCGCAATATTCTCAGAGGCACTTTTCCATCTAGGAGATGCCTCCCTCCACAGTTCACCCGAGCATATGCACGGAGCGCCCGCCTGCACCCTTCTCGCCCTCTCGGCAAACAGACAATATTATTAGTGGTGAAAATTCGTTCGAATCTCTGGAAAGAGACTGTTTACTTCTTTAAACTTTCGATTCAACTCCAAGTTGGGCTTAATGAAGTTAGAGAACCTCCACTGGTGTTTTTAATGTAACAAGTAACTACTTCCTTTCTTTCGGTGGCAATTTTCTTCCAGAGTTCGTTACACAGCTCGCGAAAACGATTGCAGTTACTAAGAAAAATATGAGAAGTATCTATTGTAATTAAGAAAGTTTGTTACAATTTTTAAGTTTAAATACTTTTTTATCATTCTACCTTTAGTACATCCCCGGGCAACGCTTGCGCGGAACGTTCTCATAATTAAAACTTGAAGACTCTAGAACTGCGTCGGTGGCTGAGAATCATGGAGATTGTCGTTTTAACGGAAAGAAGAAAATGAAGAAATGACGTAAATTTGAATGAAGGAGAGAAATCACCATTTACTTTTGATAACCGAGGGTGGCGCGGAATGCTTTATAATGGCTGTCCCCTCGAAGTATTCGCGGGCGCCGTCAACCACATCGGACAAGACAAATAGGAAGTTAACAATGTTTATTTCAGGTCGACAAGAACTTATTATCTGTATGAGTATGCAAAAGCGTATATCGAGCACCAGAGCTTATAACAAGTCTATCAGCTATTTCAAAGTATACGTTGTTGAAGATGGATTATTAAAAATAAAATATCTAGTTACACGCGTTCTAGAATTACGTAAAAAGTCTATAATGAAAGAACGACAACTTATATGATTATAAAAATACCAAGAAACGATCTTTACAGTATAACAGAAATACAATTCAAAATTGTACACCAATTAAAATAATGTCTAGGCAAAATGTCAAAAGCTAAATCAAAAGAAGTTTCTTCACATAAAATAATATTTGTTCACATTTTACAATTTATGCACCTAGCAATAACTTATTGCCCTATATTTTCATTATTTCATTTGTAAATTAGGAAAAACATTCAATTCCTCGGTTGAATTTAGTGGTCCATCCTCTATTGATTCTGAGCATGAGAAATTAATCTGAAGGTATCAGATAAAATCAATGATTTATTTCAATGTATTCCTCTTGTCAACAATAGTAAATTCAAGAACGTGTATCCGGCACACAATACGTAGTACATTTGTATTGCGTACGACAATTAAAATTTACAAAACTTGCCAAATGTACAAACAACTAAGGAAAAATTATATATTTTCACTGCAGTTGCTAAAATTACCTAAACTCATTCCATATTTTATTACATTTTACAATGTTCTAATTATTTTAATTATGAACTAACCAAAATTTCTATGTGATTGCTTAAATACCTGTTCATGAAGCTCTATCATTATAGAAAAATTGCCTAACGCTTTTAGCACCGTCTCTAAGTGAAAACTGTCTAGCCTGAAGAATCTTACAATCAGCTGGTCATTGACTAATTTTTGTAAATAAAAATAATAAATTAATATTTCACAATTTCCAAAAATAATTTAAATTCTCCTGAATATTTAACAATCATTTAAGTTTAATTGATAATTTTTAAAAAAATAGTCATAATTAAACATTTTATTTAAATTCAATGCGAGTTATATTACTTGCATTTCCTTGCGCTGTATTAATCCGTTAAAAACGTGTCAAGCACTTTAGAATACTATACAATGTATCTATACAACGAATTACAGCCTCCTAACGAGAATACAATGAGAGTAGAAAACGCTTATTAGGAATAGGATTGTAGTTGTTAACGGAGGCCATGGATTACTAGTACTATTACGGTCTTATCACATATATTACATCTGTAAAGAGAACAGTTTTGATGTTCCTCCAATTCGACTCCCAATGAACAGTTTTAAACAAGGGAGGTATCAAAAAAAGAACAAAAAAATGAATGGAGGTCACAATATATTGAATAGATCACCGCTAACCTTTATTAGTATTGGTATTCGAATTTTATTAGTATTAGTATTAGTTGAAAGCTTGTGACTTTGATTCGTTGGTAATACGCGGCTAGAATGGAAACGGCGAGATGGCGTCATGCGCAACTTGTCAAGATCGCGGAAATGGAATAGCAGTCGGTCTTGCTTACAGAACTTAGTGTTGTGTGGTCGTCAAAACGATTTTCTGTGACTCTTGTAAGTACTCGATGTACTTTCTTACATATAAAAGTCATTTGATATCTACGTAAAACATCAAAGAGGTGAGAGATTATTGCTTGGATATTTTATTTCATACATTTTGTAACACACATTACGGTCAATACGATAGCAAGATTTGCAATTATAGGGCACACAATAACAAACATTATTTTAGCCAATTTGCGCACCCCATTAAGGGCAAGTGCCTCCTGCTCGCGTAGGGAATTATTAATACCTCTTTAATGAAGTGATAGGATGGATGACGAAGGGCGAAGGAACGATCACAAATTCACACATGCCCGAGGCGGGATTCAAACCGGGATCCTTCGATCCGAGATCGTCACGACACTATTGCCTTAGCGGTCTCGGCTGTCCGGACCGACAACAAAGATAGAGGTAAATATAAAAGAAAATATTTTTTCATGGTAATGCAGTATTTTCTGTCCCAAATTTTTCAAAGCACTTCCTTGTGCTATGTATTTGCATGGGTTGAGCAAGTAACTCTTATTACGACAATGATCTCAGTTTCGTTGATTCGCTTAGTTTCGTGGAGCCATACTCAAATTAACTGAAAACAAGCGGGTCGTCTCTGGCCTCATAACCTATAAATCAGGGTAAATATTTAACCTACCATGCGTGCTAGGTCGTCCATCGAATGAGACTTGTTTGCTTCTTTTCTCATATTTTTAAACGTACGTGGTGCCATATGCAACACATTTGCGCGGAAAAATTGCATTTACTTAATAACAAAAACACGGGAGAGAACTCGACACAAACGCGCAAATAAACACATATTACATTATATTAGAGCAGAACAGACATTCACAACCTGTATATAACACGAATACACATTAAAGAAGCTACTATTTTGCGTAAAATGCTACGACAAAAAATTGCAGTGCACAGCTAGAATAATATATGAGATACATTTTTTCTCCCAATAGAGAACGATTATTTAGAAAATTAAATAAATGTCGTACGAATAGATACAATTGATTATTCAAGAGCAAGTTAAACATCTAATTATAACTCTTCTCTGAACTGTCACGTCGCAAAT
Organism: Gryllus bimaculatus; assembly: GCA_017312745.1. Classification (NCBI taxonomy): domain Eukaryota; kingdom Metazoa; phylum Arthropoda; class Insecta; order Orthoptera; family Gryllidae; genus Gryllus; species Gryllus bimaculatus. Next base: position 959,346 of record BOPP01000199.1, read on the forward strand.
CATAAGTAATAAAAAGAAGGTAATTAGTAATATATCGACCCAAGCAGTATTAAACTAGTGATTCTACAACGCGACAGACATTTTCTTTTATTTACGACAGTTATTTAAAGTTGCAATAACAATTCCACTATTATTTCATGTATCATTTCAAAACTATTTTCTTCGCGCACTGATAATGGACAATAGATAATATCAATTTTAGAACGTCTACGGTTCTCGTAAGAGTAATAACACATTATGCAACTAGTTTATAATGTTAGTCTTTTTTCACAAGTAGGAAAATATTATTGATCTAACAACGTTAAGAGTGGGTTTGATAATGTATGTCAGTGGTAAAAGGCAATCAACAAGTTGCACACGATATCTTTTATTTAACGGTATAAAAAATTTAAGGAAGCCAAGTTAATTTTAATGTTAATTAGTAAACTTGGACGTATTTTACGCTGCGTGCTTCCAACGTAACGAATTAGTTTTTGGCGATCGGCTGCTCTTATCGGTTGCTTTCTGTGGTTTCCCCGATCACCACTAGGCGAACACCGGAGCAGTACTCTAACAAACGGGACAGGAACCGTGCTCGATCTTCCCTTCCTCTTCCTTGTCCAATCTTCACCGTTACTTACACGCACTACACTATCACACGTGTCGGGACATCGGTCTGGAGCTTAGAGTTTGTCCCTGCTGGGGGGGGGAGGCTGGTGAGAGATAGCTGGTTGACTAGGCGACGGAAGGTCGGCACCGGATCTAGCCATCCTGCGGAGGAAGATTAACTTAATGGACATTTGCAGTTGGCGCGTCCGGAATCACTAACAATCAATCAATAAAGAAGCGTGCCCCGTGCACCCCAATCGGCTTGATTGAGTAAAAGTGAGCTGAGCCCTCATTGTTAGCAGTGGTGTGAATGGTGCTGTTCATACGTAATGCCTACACATACCCCATGCTCCTTCTCCACCCGAACACGACATTATAAGATTGGAATGTCATTCATAGGGGTGCCAGTATCCATTATGATATAATACATATGTTCAAACAGGGTATGAACGCTGAGTTCTCTGTGCAAAATTGCCACCATGCTTTAGACTGCGTTGCTCGGACTGGATCATGAAATATTTGATGATGAATAAGGCTAAATGCAATTCAGTATCTACAGTGTTTGGTGCCGTGTTAAATTATCTTAAGAAAACATATCCACTGCGACATCTGTCAGATCCAATATTTAATGAAAGAAAGTAAAATGCTTAAAAAATCAACAAGGTTTTGTCTAACGTGCTGGCCATTGGTGTCTAACGTGCGGTAAACTAAAGAATGTTTCTAAAATGTGCCAGGAAAATCCTATTAAAATTTGATAAATTAAAGCATTTCAATTGCCATATTAGTATTCGATCATAAAATGTTACCAGTAGCATTTTCCTATAGGAAGAAAAAAATTGCTGACGGTGGATTTGTCTTCTGGCCTAAAGAGATGGTAAGACAATGTTTTTGCGGTCTCTTAGCTTACTGGAGAATGGGAGCATGCTCAATGGTAAAGTATATCATTTATGGCAGGAAAGGGTGGGTCACTACAAAAGCAATTCGGTTGGCAGAGGCGTAGCGGAATTGGATGTATGGTTGTGTGTGAGTGAGGTAAATTTGATATGGAATTCAGGGGGTTGATCGCCTACTGATCACTACAATATCTCTATGCTCCCTTAACCTCTATCCGAGAAAGAATATATTACTCGGGCGACGAATCAGGCGATTTTCAATTTAGCTCAAAAGCTTCTTTTAGGCGTGAGAATCTTTTACATGCAGTACATCTACTACATGGGATATACAGTTTTACTTCCCTTTCGAAGAAAGGTGTATGAAATAAATTTTACCCTCAATCATCCATGGGTTTGATCGGGTTTGAACCTGCGAATTAGGAACAACAGCCCAATATGCTAACCCTTATACCGCCAAAACCGCAACCGGCTAGTTATTATAATAGAAACAAAGAGGCAGCTCAGTTCTCTGGGCAAAATTGGGTGGGTGTGCTCAGAGGAGGGGTTAAGATGAGCGTGGGCCCAAGAGCAAGGCAGGCACGGAGTGGGAGCAGAAAGTGCATGAAGTGATGTGTCAGGGGCAAGGTTTGGCTATGGAACGGTCACGGTCTAGACTGAAGTGGACACGCAGTGGGAGAGGCGTCGTCGTCTAGGATCGGCGATGGATTGTAGCTGAGGGACGGGCAGATACAGTGGCGGACGGAGGCGGAAGCCCTCGGAGGACGCCTAGAGGGGAGGCGTAGATGAGACGGGGCCGATGGAGAGCGGGAGGTGAGGTGGAAACGGAGGGGAGTAGAGCTGGAGGGTGCAGCGGAGGGCGTTGGGAGGTGACTGAGGATGGAGACAATGGCGACCGCGGGTGCGTGTTCGCCGATGGGGTCCCTTGCGGCTTGCCTGGAGGGAGAGATACGACCTGTGGTGGGTGGAGGGAGGGGAGGCGTCGGAAGCTATAAAAGGAGATGGAGTCTTGTGGAAGCAAGAATGGGGAGAGCGCAGATGAGATGGCACGTGAAACCATTGGGGGCGCTGAGAGGTGGGGAGAGCAGAGGTGGGAACAGATGCAGGGGCGTATGTGGGTGACAAGTAGGGAATGAAGAGAACGGCTGTTGGTGAGAGGAGAGATGGAATGTATGTGAGAGAGAAGGTGGACTAGTGGTGAGAGGGAAGGTGTAAAGAAGGTGCGAGGGAATGTGGGCAATGGTTTGAAAGGGGAGGTAAGGAAAGGATGAGAGAGGAGGGGGAAACGGTGAGAGGGAGGTGGACTGTGTGGAGGTGTGAGAGGGAAAACGGACAGCGGGAGAGAGCGGGCAAACGCGGTGAGGGCTGGAGCCAATGGAGGGACAGCGTCCGGCAACGGAGGCGGTGGGAGTTGATGGCGTTAGCGGTGGCACAGTGGCTTACGTGGAGGTCCTTGCGGGTTGTTCGGAGGGAGGGAACAGACCTAGCGTGGGAGTTGGCGGGCGGGAGGTGGGAAGGCGGTGGGGGCCGGTGATTTGTGCCTGTCGAGGAGCCGCCACGCCGCGAGATAAATGAAGTGCGCGCCGTGGAGCAGAAGACGTTATTTATCTGCGCGAACAGCCGTAATAAAATCGCGTTTCGGTTGTTTGTTATTGGATTACCTCCGCGACGGCCCGCGACCAATAGACGGTAATGCTGTAAACCGGAGGAAGACTCGCAGAGGAGGCGACGCGTTTTTAATCACGAGACGAGGTGTTTTTCTCGTCCCTTTTGCTTCGGTCTTCTTTTCCCTCGCGTTCAAGGAAAAAATTAACGATTATACGGAAGTTAATATTCGCTGATCATCCTTCAAACAGTGAGCGTATAATTACGTTGAAGTAAATTGGAATATGCTGATCTTGACAGAATGTTTTACGGGTTCTAAATCTTTAAGGATATATTTGCTTCAGGGAAAATGCGCTTCTATTTCGCCAGAGGGGCATTGATATATTGAAAAGTTTAAATTAGAGTATTTTATTACTATCTCATATTTTTTGTATCAAAAGTTGATCTTGTCTCTTTATGTTTTTTTGTTTCTAGATTCGGAGAGAATTAAAATACTCCAAATTGCCTCAATATACTCTTGAAGTGGTGTATTTAAGTGGTTAAACTATGAAATTTTTTCATCTAATATTAAATTAGTTAAGACGATCTTTACAATAAAACTAATACAACGGCCCATATTTTAGCATTATAACCTACCGATTTGTGACGTGAAGTATCAAACTTTCCCTATGCTTAACGGAAATTATGTACTGGGAATATCGGAAGAACAAATATTTGAAAACAGGAGTAAGCGTATCAATATGCTTGCTCACATTTTATAACGTCCATGCGTAACTAGATAAAAGCCTGTCAGACATTTCATGCCGACCATTGTTTTATTGCGCTTCCAGCAAACTGACAGAAAAATAAACATTCCTGTGTCGGGAAGTCAAATTCGGAACCTATTCAGGAAACCTTGCCCACTCGAGATCCTTTAGAATTTGATGTCATCAATTTGTGGCACATTTCTTCAAGTAATTGAATTCAATGACTATGTTCGATAAGTATTGTTCCAGATTAGGTCAACACGTTAGGTCGTTCGTCACGCAATGTAGTTCATGTATCCACCGTTGGTTAGCGGGTTTCCCCAACCAGGTATGTCACCAGCGAGACACCGCTCCAGCCAGAACAAGCTCCAAGCTTCCGGCGTGTATGGTAGTGTAGTGCATGTTAGTGTATGAGTATGTGTGTAACGGGTGAGGATAGGTCAAGGAAGCCCCGTGCCCCGTTTGTTAGGATACTACTCCGGCATTTCCCTGCTGTTGATCCGAGAAACCATTGAAAACTACCGATCAGAGCAGCCGGCTGAGAGAATTCCCCTCCATACAGCGACTGAACGCGACATAGTAAACAATCTACTGTCGAAAATCCTGCAACCGTCGGGACTCGAACCTAGGACCTCTCCGTCAACGATACTGCAGATGGTAAGTAAATAATGCGATGGATCATGCTCCTCGAATCCCCCTCTCTGGTCCTTCACTGACTATGCTGTGAGGCTGTTAAAGTTCCTCTCGTATTAAAACTCCTAGTATTTAGAGAAGACTAAACTTCAGTTGTCGATACGGATAGCCGAGATCGCCAAGTTATTAATGTCGTGGCGATCTCGGATTGAAGGATCGCGGGTCCGAATCCCGCCTCGGACATGGATGTATTTGTGATCATCCCTTCACTCTTCATCATCAACCTATCACTTCACTAAAGAAGGATTTATAATTGTCTGCGCGAGAGCAGGTTGCCCTTGGCCTTAATGGTATGTGCAGTAGGCTAATAAAAAAGTCACTAATTGCTGTAGGGGTAAAGGGTTTGTTTAACTCTTTAAATGCCTTTTAAAGAGGCTAGGATGGTGTATTCAAATATTTCAAAATGCTCACATGTGGCAATTTTAAACAATCATCAATTTTTATTTTCTAATTTTTCTTACATACTTTTGAAAATATAAATATACATATATTTGTATCTTCTTATTTTGTTCTTTTACTACAATAAATTTCGTCCCTAATTATTTGCAAATTAATACACCATATTAAAGAAGTAAAATAACCTGTTTGTGTTACAGCATCATTTAAGGTGACATTAATTGTGTTACATCGTGACTATATCGGCAAAATAACAATAAATAGGAAATGGAACTCGGAGGTGTTCAAATACTATATAAATACTATTCAATATATAAAACGTGGGGTCCAAGGGGAAATTATGTGACTCCCTTCAAGGATTATACATCTTTCCCAATGCCAAACTCGCCTTTATGTGGTGGTCCGTTTTTAAAGTAAAGAGGCTCTGGCAACCGAGTGTCTAACGGTATAAGGACTACCCGCCTATTAAGTGCCATCAGCTTCCTCTAAAGACGGACGAGCGGTTATAGGTTAAGGAGTTACTCTTGGAGAGGGAAATAGCTCCTGAAGGCGGATGCACCCCTGTGTGGCCAATGGCATAGGATGCAGAAGGCAACGGGAAACCACTACATTATAGTTCGTAATGGATATCTCCTGATGTGCCAACATGACATGATAGACAATCTAAATTCATGATATTTGGAAACGAGAAAAAATACACATCAAATTAAATAATGATAGATACAACAGAAATAGAACACAACTTTTGCTTTTTACGCTGCACTTGCACAGAAAACAATAAAACTATTACATAAATAAGAATGCGTACGGCACTAGCAAAAAAGTAGTTCCTAAATAAAATAAGGTTGCACACAAATACCAACTTAAATTTGAAAATTAGAGAGAAATTTCCGAAAAGTTATATCTGGAGTGTCCTATTATACGTATGTGGAGGGTGGACGCTTTTAAAACGGAGAGGAGCACTTTAGAAGCTTGCGAGATGTTTTTGGGGCGAAAAATACTGAAGGTCTCTGGACATAACAAATTCAAACAATGTAATTTTAGAAAAAGGGAAAGAGAAGATATTCTTAGTAAAATCATTTTGGAACAGGAAAGCAAAAGTCTTTGGACGCATTTTTAGGCATAACAAATTCTTAAAGACAATTTCGTAATGTAGAATAGTTGGAAAAAGAGGAAAACCTAAAATAAAAATTTTGAAACACCTTCAAACCCAATTACAATTCAAACACTATGCGGAGGATGTGTTACGGTGGCAGCGACAAGGCACTTTCGGCGTTTAGAATGATGATGATATAAAACACAGTGTTTCATCATAAGAAATGAAACTTAAGGATTAGATCAAGAAGGAGGGAAAAGCTGAAAATATTGAAATTTCAAAGCGAAAATTTCACATCAATAAACGAGCACAGTGTTCATAAGGGCAGTGTTATCTCACAGTGCTAGTCACCATTCCTCAAGGCATCCAGGTCCTGGTCTCCAAATGGGACTTGTGACTTTGTGGTAATAAGATTATCTTCAGTATGAAACAACAAATGAAATTCAGTGTCACGTAGTAATAAAATTGCTTTTTTTTCTCTTTTCAATACAATGTACCAACCCACATTAGGACTCTCGTCGGCTTGAAAACGTCATGGGTATATCCCTATAGATGTTTACCAAATTATTGAAGAGATATAAACAGTAGGTCGCGTGGCGATGTATAACGATGCCGCAACTTAAGCTGCGTTTGCGGCGCGAATGCAGTGGGTCGTCAAATTGCTTCACATTGAGGCCCGGGTTTTGCCGTAGATGGACGTCCGTTAAATTTAATCTTTACCCTTTCAGAAATAGAAACCATAGTTTATTTTGCTGGAGGAAATAAACAACTTTATTTGCAATGTAAATAACAGATTTTACATCAAGGAAGAGGAATGCATAATTTAAGGAGCACAAACGACTTTTCCTCTATGATGTATTTTTCCTGAAGAGTATGCATTCTTTTTTTTCACAAACACAATAAGAGAGGGGAGTATTTTAATGATACTTAGCCCTAAGAGAATGACAAACTGCGTTCACAGTTCAAGAATAGTATTTTTCACTTAAAAACAATATAGTCTGACATTGAACAATTTAAAAAAGTTTATAAAATTACAAGTAGTTGATTAAAGATGTTTACTCTATAATAAGGCCAATATGTTGACAAATTTTAGAATACAAACTTTGGCCCGCAACACACGTTCCGGTGTACTGGTGAGATTTACCTGTACAGGTAATATTTACAGTTAAACCTCACCGGTATACCGGAAAGTGTGTACCGGGCTTAAGGAATGTAAATCTGATGAACGAAAATTGGCATAAGCGACTACATGAAACTCGTTTTAAAAACGCTCTTAATAACAACAACAACAATAATAATAATAATAATAATATTAAAGGAGAAGAATATTAATAATTTTCTAACATCAGAAGAACAAATTAATATTCGGATAAAATAGATTTTAATTAATGATATACTATCATAATGTTATATCTCTATATTTGTAAATTAATGTATAAATACATTTAAGTATTTATAATTATGTAGATAAGTGTACACTTGAGTTTAATTATTGTATCATGTTGTAAGACAGAAATTCTAAGCCATTTGATTTCATTATTTTAGAATGTAAACAAATATTGTTTCTATACGAGCAACTTTTCACTTTACGTGAAATCTTTTTCTTCTCTACCATAAAGGAAAATACGCATTAACGGCGGAGATGAGTTTTGTATCTCGCAATGTAAGAGGAACTATCCTTCATGCCTCCGGAATTTTTAGATTTGCGAATTTCTTCTCTCATAACTTTTCGCAGCTATGCCACGATCAACTGATCCTAGTTGATGGTCACAAATGTGACGGAATGGGGCTTGAAGAGCATCAACTCTGACCGACACCGAACGCTTGGTGATACTAAATTAAACGACAGAAGGAAAGTTAATGATTGCTGCCCAGCGGCGAAAAGACGTCAATCACAATTTTAGTGCGTTTTCAGAGGAAGGTTACTTTCAATGTAATAGTTTGAAACTGAAGCGTGAGAAAAGTGAACCTATTTCTGCACCGAAATAACCATCAAAATTTGGAAGGTATTTTGCAGCGGCCACGGAGCATCTGGCGCGCTCCGCATCTCGCGTCTCGTCTGCAGCAGCGGGGCGTGGGTGGGGGTGGAAGCCAGGCGTAAGAGCGCAACGGCGCCGCACCGTTTACCTCTGCGAGGAGCTCTCGAGCGCTTCCTCTTTCTTCAGGCGCGTAATGAGCCACTCGCACACAAAAACGCCCGGCGCTCGGGCCCCGCCCCGCAACGCCCACCGCCGCCCCCGACAACACCAGGGCTGTCACAGCCACGCCATTGGCCACGCGCCACCGTGTGCCTCCGTGCCACTCGCGCCGTTCCTTCCGCCGCCACTCCTCGCTCTCACACTCTTACATACACCCCATCACACTTTCCTCTCTCTCGCACACACCCTCCCTCTCTCACACACACTCTCACACACACACTCTCCCGCTCACACACATTTTCCTTCTCACACACACTTTCCCTCTCACACACTTACCCTCTCACACACTTACCCTCTCAAACACATTTTCCCTCTCACACACATTTTCCCTCTCACACACGCACCCTCTCCCACACGTACCCTCATTGTCTCCCTATCCCCCCACAACCTCTCCCTCTCTCGTACACACCCACTCCCTCTCTCACACACCCCTCTCCCTCTCATATGTACTCTTCCCCTCTCTGACGCATACTCTCTTCCTTTCTCACACGCAACATATCTCTCGCGCGCCCCCTCTCTCACACGTACCCTCTCTCTCTCTTTCTTTCTCTCTCACGCATACTCTCTGTCACTCACGCTATCTCTCTCTCTCTCTCGTTCGTACACATGTCACTCTCGCGCACGCTCTCTCTCCTCTCAAATGTCAATGTACTTTTTCCTTTCAAGCATACTCTCTCGAGTTATCTTATCTCTTTCTTCTCACATACAGTGTCTCCTTCCCTGATCCCTTTCATTCTTACTCTCACTCTCTGCTTATATCCCCAACTCACACTCTCTCACTCTCCTTCACTTGCAATATACTCTCCCTACCAAAATCTGTACGTGGCCTGACAAATGCGATTTCAAAGTACAGGCAGTCATACGATTATCATGGAGGATAGGCCATAATGAGATGGAATTAGCACAAATTCCAGATCAACGGGTGTGAGACGACTTAGGATGGGCAGGATGAACGATATCCATGTCTCAGTCTTTAAGATACTGTTAAGACCTTTCTACAGAATCAACCACTGACAAAGGGAACATTTCAGTAACGACCTGCTCCCTTCGGTTGTTTTAAGTGTTTTTTCCGACCACAAGCACTAGACAAAAGCTGGAGGCATACACAAATACATGATCCATCGCACGCGAGCTATTTTCCGTTCCTTATCATTGCCCTTTCCTCTCCTCTCCCCTCTCTCCAACTCTCTCCCACTCTCCAACTCACTCCCACTCTCTCCAACTCTCTCTCTCTCTCTCTCTCATTCTCTTTCTGTCTTACACATACACACACTTACAACCATTACTATACGACACATGCCGACGAGCGTATGCAGTTTTTCACTGTTAGAGATCCCAGAAGGAAAGAAGTCCTGCTAGTCTCCGGCTATAGCATTTCAACGCGGGAAGATCACATCCATGTCCTCGGATACATAACATGTTCCATAGTTATGAGAGTGTTGACCATAGTGGTGGACGCGCCCGCAAACGCAAAGTAATCACTCAAATCAATTCTCAGGAGTGGACGCTCGCAGCATCAGCAATTTCCATTCCTTACACCTCCATATTCACCGCAGCGCCTTTCTATGCAAGTCCTATCAACACATGAGCTCTTCTCGCGTCTTTACTATTTACATGTGCCCTCTATTCACAAGACCCTCCTTTTCACGTCACCGCCCTATCACCTTCCAAATGCTTTCAATTGTCACATCTTTCAATTGCGACGTCATCATTCCACTCCCTTATGTCCCTCTCTCTTCCCAAGATACCGCCGTACCTACGTCCTCTTTCCCCACGCCTTTACTTTCATTCCTTGCAAATACTCGACACAACACTCCTCCCCCATACACATTCCCCAATGTCCCAGTGCTCATACCCAACCTTTCCCGTCCCTGCATCACCACCGCCGCCCGCACCACCTCCGCGCTGCCAGCGGCCCGGGCGAGGCATCCGCCCGCGCTGACCCCCCACCCCCCACCCCCGACCGCTGCCCCCAGGGCGTGGCGCCCGCGCAGCTTCCACACGCGATGCCGCATTCAGGCGCGGAATGCGGCCCTTCAGAGCAAGAAATTAAAAGAGAAACTAACGAAAGGCGAAGAAGCTTCCGAATGGAGGTGGATGAGCGTTGATGAAGCGAAGACGATGCAAGACGAAACCACCTGCTGGAAAACAAATCGCAACCTTGTGGGAATAAAATTTATTAACTTCCATTAAAGCTTCTTTTAACACATTGTTAACAAGGTTTTTTAGAATTAAATTTAAACAATGTTTCCAATATTTAGCATAACACAGTGAATAACTTGTATGGAAGAACAGCCCAACTTTTTTTAATGGGGGAGTAAATATACCTCGTTTCATAAACGCGAGTATGTTTTTGTTCAAAAATAAATGCAAAATAATTACCATACTATATACTCTAGAAAAGAAACAATTATATGTAAAAACACCAGAAATATATAATGAAAGAAAACGAAGCACACATATTCAAGGTGAACTTTACATTTCTCAAAATATATTATTGTTTTAAGGAGATCAGTTTACCAGAATGAAACTAGTGAACAACATAGAAAAATGACATCGTATCGTCACCACTGTTACACTAAAGCCCGCACGATCAATCAGTAGATTTTAACGCAGACTTCAAACTCAGTGTTTATATACTACTACACACCTAAATACGAGTAACTAATACCAGAATAGAGTATTTCAAAGTGTAGGAAATAAAACAAATAAACCAAATCATCTGTCGAAAAACATAAGACGAACATTTGTTGAAGGTGAGTCACTTCAAGCACGATGTGCGTGGGGGAGCGGCTTGTAAACAGGGCTCGCATTTAAAGAGGCACTTCGCGGCAATAACGCAATGCAGAGATTGGCCCGCACGAGCGCAGCGGCGGTGCAGCGCGCGAGGGTGGCAGCCCTGCGCGGGAGGGAATCCGGTTGGGTCTCCGCCTCCGCCTCCGGCCCGCTGCCGGCGCATGCCATTAGCATGGCTAAGTCGCAGATAGCGCCGCTCGGGGTTTACTGTTGACGCCGCCCCTTACGCGCGCTCAAACGCCCTCAAACTCCGAGCAACGGGGGGGATGAGGTGGAGGGGAGAAAAAAGGAACTACAGCTCATACATTCTCGCTTTATTCGTGGTTTCGTTGGTATAATGGTTAGCGTATCAGACTCTTGTAACCATGTTTTCAAACCCGATATGGATTCTTAAGGAATGAAAATCCCTTGTACGCCTTCCTTTGGAAGGAAAGTAAAGACGGCTGTCTCATGTTGTAGATTTGCTGCATGTAAAACTTCAAGTCTAGAAGAAGTCTCTGAGCTAAATTTATATCGCCTGTTTCGTCGCCCGAGTAATACCTTCTTACTCTGCTAGATTGCGAAAAGAGCGTAGCAAAATTTGTGTAGTCAGATGCAAAAGCAGATCCAAGTCTCGCCATGTAAAATAACAAATAATTGATTCGAATCATTTATAACATTTGCAATTTTAAGCAATACAAAAAGAGAGCAAAGAAAATACATGGGCCATTTTTATAAGCGTACTTTGCACTATCCAACACAAAAATTAAAGAAAATATTTGCTGCCATTTCTGAGACAATCTTGATTAAAATTGTCATTCTTTCACGGCAAATTATGCTAAAACTACTCATATTTAATAATAAGTTGTATACATTCCCATATAAAAATTTAAATTTGAAGAACATGTTTCATTAGGAAAAAATATCTGTCGTCAGTTCTGTAGTTGTATGAAGATGTCGAAAAAATTTTAACTTTTGAAACGTTTGCAAATTTTGAGTAGAGTAACTAAAATTCCATCTGCAACAATGAAAATGTTGAGAATTCATGCCAAAGACGACCCAAAATGTCAATTTCAAACCACCGGGGTCACGACATCAGTCAAATCGATATGAGAAATATCATTTGCTGTGAAAATCATGATTACAGTTTAGCCACTAGTGTTGTTCACAGAGGGACGGACAGGCGGACGGATGGATGAATAGACAGACTGACGAAACCAATTTTTCAGTATCAAAGGGACCGACAAAATATGAATTCTGACTGCAAAACTTATTAGAGGAAGTAGCTTACTACGCATATAGAGAATATATGCGCTTTTTCGCTACCAGAAACTTACAATATTTTTTCTGCCAAAAATGTAACGTTAATCGTTGGAGTCACATATAAAATTCTGTGTAGTACTTAAGTATTTTTCCATAAAATAAAAATGAGAAAATTATGTATAACAAGAAGAGCGCCAGGAAAAAGAAGACGGGAAGAGGCGGGGCGGGAGGAGATAGAGAGAGAAACGATGGTTACAGGAGATCTGGTAGCTTTGGCAGAAATAGGAGGAACAATTAAAGGAGATAATGGGTGGGTGGCGTAATGAGTGTCAGGAAGAAAGAGAGGGTCAAAGTATGAGAAAGATGACAAACAAAATCTATATAGATCGCTAGATCTCTCGTTTTGCTTCAGTGTCAGAACAAAGAACAACGTGCTGTTCAATTATCGGCATTTGTTTATTGTCACAAGTTTTTTTTTGGAAGAAACAGTGGATGAACAAAATGGTATTTGAAGAATGCAACTTAATATGAGTGGCAATGAAAAGTGTTATCCATCTTCATTCTCATCAACTGGGATCTGAATGAACCGCCAACACATTTCTTCATTAAAGTACACTGCATTTCTTAGTTATTCAGTTAATATAATTTCTAATTGGGTAATTAAGACTGTACATTGTACTCTTGAATGTATAGTATTCCTATTACCTTTATTTTTTTCATTATTTACTTATGTATCCTTTGATTTGAAATATTTCAATGAAGACGAGGGAAAATCCTGAAATCTACTACAAAATTGTGATTGTTATAGTCAATAATTTTGTAAATGACAAAGTATTCTCTTTTCTTTCATAATATAAGTTTTGCCAGAAAGCAAAATTAATTTCCTACCCTGAAGAAAATAATGACATATGTAAAAATGGTACAACGAATGCTGTAGTTCTCTGTAATGCATAGTTTTTACTGAGAAACGTATGAGAAAAACATACATTAGTAGCTAGATACGTGTAGTCGACATTTTCGTACCTTCACGTCAACTTGACAAACAAGGGTACATTTCTGTAAATGTTTTTCTATATTGATTTACGAAAATATTGTTATCTGGGTTCTTTTGACAATCTTGCAAGTGTTCAATTGGGAGGGTGAATTAAAAACAGAATACGCTATTGAAAACACTTCAATAGTACGTCTTCACAGTAAAGAGGTTTAAAATTCTGAATCTCTCAACTTCTTTTTCACAGAATATGCGGAGTTAGTGTAGTGATTTTCCAACGCATCCAGATAAATAATTTGTTTACGGATATTTACGTTGGAAGAAACTCTAACTACAATTTATTTTGCCTCCCAAAATAACAATGATTAACAAGAAAAATGACGATAGCCAAGTACGCAGTATAAGCGATACGCCTTCGGAACCCCTCTTGACCTTTCATTGTTGCTGGCGAGGAACGTCACGGAGCTTGTATAAACCGTATCACAATCTTCGAATCTCTGGTCTGAGCTCATCGACCCACAAAATGCCCCCCACTCCCTCGCCCGGCGAACAATGGAGTGCGACAAGAGGCATCTCATCGGGATCTCGCTTAGTCCGCCCTCCTCCCCGACTGCTGGGCCGTGCTTCATCATGCCCCATCGCGTCTCGCAAGGCCCCTCCCTGCCACACCCCTCCACCACCAACAACCACACGCCCTTGTTTCCATGCGTTACACTCTCTGCCACTCGCCTCTCTCCTTCCGTCTCTGCTTGCTCTCTCTCTCTCTCTCTCTCTCTCTCTCTCTCTTCTCTCTCTCTATCTATCTATCTATCTATCTATCTATCTATCTTGTTTCAACTCGCCTTGCCTTAACCCACCTGGCCTCGCCTCATTTCACTCTTACACTTGCGGCAGCGTATAAGTGACTCTGACAGTTCTCATGCTGTCATCATATGACCCGCTCTGAAGCAATCATCTTGCGAGGATTTGTTTACTTTCTAACAGCCAGCGTTCAGTGGTGCCGCTCATCTGACGAATATGAGATCAAGACGTGTCATCATCTGATGCGTATCACGTGCCAACATTTGATGAATACGAGATCAAGACGTGTCATACGTAGTAAGTGTTAAGGTTTTGAGATTTAATGTATCTGTGATGTTGGTGGTGCCTTGTGCGTATTACTGAGTGGCAACAGCGCATTGGACTGTCAAACGTCACCCATACGCTGCCGGTGCTGTAGTGTCACCGCACCTCTTTTCATTCGTACAGTTCCTACCGAACCTCTCCTCTTCTTTATATCCCTCCTTTCCTCCCACCTCCTTAATTAGACCCTCCCTGTCGCCTCATCCCCTCATGTGGCAACCCTCATTCCGCACATTACGATCCCACTCACCTTCAACTGATTGATTGATTAGTGATCGCGGGCGCGGCAAGTACTAAGATCATTAGAGCCGTAGGTGGAGTGTATGTTCCCCCTGTGAAATGGCGGTAATCTTCCCCCGCTGAATAGTGAGATGCGACGCCGATCTACTCCCTCGGGTTGCGGGGTTTTCCCCCAACCAGTTATCTCCCACCAACGGGGCACCGCCCCAGCCGGCACGACCACTAAGCCCCCAACGGTCACGCATCATGTGTGGTAGTGTAGAGCAAGTCCCTGTGTGTGCGTGTGTGTGTCATAAGTGAGGATAGGACAAGGGAGAGATAGGAAAGATCGCACTCGGTCCGTGGCCCGTTTGTTAGTGCACTGCTCCGGCAATCGCCTGATGTTGATCGCAGAAACCATGGAACATTAGCGATCAGAGCAGCCGGCCGCTAGAATTCTTCTCGGCCTAGCTATTTAGCTAGTGCTAGCGACTGTCGGGACTGGATCCCTAGGACCTCGCGGTTGGAGGCACCGTAGTGACTTCGGTAGATGCCCTGAGCCACCTTTCACCTCCGAGCAGCTGCGCCCCACCTCGATCTCGAGGCCGCAACGTCTTCCATATCTCCCCCCTGCCCGTTCCCGCCTCCCTCTAAGCCTCTTCGGGCCACGCTCCGAGCTCAAAAAACAATGGCGTCTGCCCTCCCCGTCCCCACCGCTTCGCTCACACGTTAGGCGCTATCTATAAAGGTAGCTTTGTGCCCGACACGTCGCCGGGCTCTACAAAGGCAGCGCTGCGGGTGCCGAAACCCGGGCCTGGGCGTGCCTCCTCGGAGAAGCGATAGCATCGCCGTATTTGTACAGCCTTAATGAAATCCTCGTCTGTGCGTGTGGCGAGGACGGAGGACGGGCGAGGACGGACGGCGTGGCGCCGTAATGAGGTGCGTCTATAAACGCGTGCTGTGACGCAGAGGCGTCGCTCGTCACTGTGCGGGCGGAGTTGTCCGAAAGGGGCGGGGCGGGGTGGGTCGGCCGAGGAGTTCGGACGTTTAGATGAGCGAGTGGTTGGGAAGGATAAGACGATGGAGGAGCGAGGTGGGGACGGCGTTCGAGAGGAAAGTTGTCGATGTGCGGGAGGGTAGGTTGGTGAGTACGCGGGAACGTGGAGTGTGCAGTGTATGAGGGGTGCGTAAATCAGTGATGGCCGGGTAATTATGACTGGGTAATTAGGTAAGCAACGGTGAGTGAATATTACTCGCTGCATGCTTCTGTACGCGGGCGAGAGTGTTGGTATATGGAACAGGTTGTTTGTGGGACAGTCTGTGTGGGTGGTTTTCAAATGTTAGGGTTAGTGGTTGAGTGGGCTGTGGGTTATGGATGATGAATGTGCGGATCAGTAGGCGCGTTTGTTATTGATTTATTGAATGCCAGCACAGTACCCTAACAAACGAGCCACGGACCGCGCGCGATCTTTCCTTCCTCTTCCTTGTCCTATCCTCACTCCGTACTCTCATACACTTTCACTCGCATGTACTACACTACAACACATGCCCGTTTGGTTGATTGTTTAGCCGATTGCTGAGCGGAGTGTGGCGGACTGGTAGGTGGTGATTGGGAGGTGATTGATTGGGCGGGTAGGTAGCAAGTATCCATGGTGGCAGGTGACGTCGGTTAACTGGTGTGTTCGGATTTCGACGTTTACGCGGGCGGGCGCACGGGAGGACAAACAGACGAGTAGATGGGTGGATAGAGCGTGAGTAGTTGAAAGCAAGTGTTAATTTCTTGATTGAGGGAGTGAGTGGTTGGTGCAAGGGCGGGCTTGTGGATGCGGGGCGTGTAGAGGTGCGGGTATGGCAATGTGTGAGTATATGAGTGCGACCGTGGTTGTGTGCGGACGTGTCGAAGTGCACACGTGTGGGTTTGTAGACGTGTGTGTGTGTGTTGTGTGGTGCTGGTGGTAAATGAAAATATAGGCTCGGCCGGGTAGTTTCACGGGGCCAGCTGAAGCATGGGGCTGGTCGGGACAGTGGAGGTTTGACGGGTAGTAAGATTGCCTCGAACGGCAGGCGAATTGCCGAACCCAAGCTCTCGAGTTGGGGGGGGGGGAGCGCTTCGGCGGGGGCTGGGCGGACGAGTGGACATAGGGCCGGACGCGTCAGTCGGGAGGGGAAGGGCCTCGTTAGCACAGCGGCGAGCCATCTGCATGCGCTCCCCCCTCTCCCCGAGCTCAGCACCGAATGCTAAGGCGGAGGCGCTAGCGATCATTTCCCGCGGCAGACGAACGTGCAAATACGCGACTTCTTCTTGCGAAAGAGTTACAAACGTAAAGTAAATTTTGCCAATGTCGCCCAATTTGTTGGTTTCGAGTGATTGCAATAAAAATATTGCGTGAAGGAAACTCATAAGATTACAAAACAAGGAAAAAAGTATAATAACATTTCATTGCTAAATGTAGGTAGTCTCTCTCCTTGCCGAATATTACACATTCTTTAGTGTTGTTAATGTTAAATTAATAATTATAAAACATGTATAGTGGTTTATGGGACGTAAAATAAGATATTGTTTCCCGAGCAAAGTGAGGTTCTGTTTTAATGGGTATTTTGTCAGTATTTCTAGCGGTTTGCTGCACAAAAAGCAAACAAGTTGTTTCGTTTTCTTCGAATTTTAAAATCTATGACACCTTGAATTCATTAAAATAGTCTCTTTTTGACGCGATGTCTACTATTTACATAACTAGTCTAAGTTCAAGGATGTACGCCAAACGTAACATTATGACGGATAGAACATTCACATTTTCAATATGTTAATGTGGCATTTTTTAACAGTGAGTTTTCTACCACGAGTTCTCGAAATCCAACTTGATAATCTCTATTAATTTATAAACGAACGATATTCTATTTCCGGAATTCATTCTCAGTAAGATAAAAATACACGTTTGAAACGAGTTTGACTTCAAAACATCGACCAAACAGAAAATACAAAGGTTTACATTCATGTGGAGAACTACTGGCTCTTGTGGTGAAAACAGAGTGCTTCCAGGGAAAATAATGTGATGAAAGAGGTTGTAATGGATGAGCCTGCTATGAGAACAGCAAGTGTTTGGAGCGCAATGCACTCATCTAATGCCTTTGAAAGCACCGGGGCACATGAACGGAAAATAAACTTTAAAGTCAGATTTGTGGTTTGGATTCGAGAGGCTGTGGAACGAGGCAAAGAGGGATGAGAAAGAAAAGTGAACAGCGCGATGACGGATTTGGTGAAAGGAAGGTGAGCTGACACCTATGGAATTGCTGCAAAATTGGAAAAAAGAGTACAAAGAGAAAAGAGGAGGAAAGTGAAATATATGGAATATCTCTCGAATAGCAAACGAAAGAAGCGAGTGGGAAGGGAAATAATTCAAGAATTGTGGATGAAATTCATGGGCAGAAAGTACCTCTTAGAGGTCTGACTTGAGCTCTCAAATCCCTTCTCCATGTTTTAAACCTAAATAGTTGAAAGATGAATAATTAACAACAAGCCCAAGAATCAATAAGTACCAGTAAGGTTAGAAACATTCGAAAATAGACATTTTTATTCCGAAATATAGGAATATTTTGCATTGGTAAATTAACTTCAGAATTGATTTTTTAGTATTTATAAGAATATAATTGGCCATACACACGAAAAGTACGTAAGGAAGAGGGAGGGTGATGAAAAAAAGCAAAAATTGGTGATTAGGGAGCAGAAGACGAGTGTAAACTAATGTGACAAGCACGAGGAGTGAGAATGTGAATGCTACTCAGTAGAAATTAAGAGAATGAACTGAAAGTAGTAGAAGAAACTGAATGTAATGGACAGAAGTGATGGTGAGGAAAACGAGGGAAGAATATCAACAAAAAGTGGGGCTAAATTGAGCTGCAGAAAGAATGCCGCAGAAAACGATGAAGACGTCTGGACAAAGGTGGGGAAATCACAAAATAGAGAAAGAAACATGAAATATAAGACGCAATGGAAGAGGAACTATTGGCACCAGTACTGAGAGTGAAACCAAGGGAGAGAAGGGAATGAGGGAGAGGTTCAGGGAACGGGGACGAGTTGAGGGGTGGCTGAGGGGTAGTGAGGGGGGGTGAGCATGGCTG
>BOPP01000199.1:1015937-1043127 GCA_017312745.1 Gryllus bimaculatus
GAGGCGAGCAGGCCGCCGTGCAACGGTCGGCGGCGGTGTTCGCGCCAAACTTTCCGCGTCCGCCCCGAAGTTTGGCGGGAAATCGTTCTTCCCTCGGCGTGTCCGACTCCCGCTTGCCGCCCAACGCAATGGCGCCCAACGAGCTCGCCGGTGGTCACCCCCCCCACCAGCCAGTACAAGCAATGTTACATTGTACTAACATGGCACAACGCCGCAATTGCTCCCGTCGGCAGTTCCGTCACAGCAGTTCTTCTCCAAGTCCCACGCGAATGTTTCGCAGGTGGTGGCCCGCTTGCTGGCGCATCACACCCGGGCGGAACTGGAACGGCGTGTTCTGTCGGCCACTCAACTCCTAGTATTAATGTTCACTGAATCTCCGGTCCTGGTGCGGACTTCCCGATTTCTCCTAATCACCTGATTATCAATTTTTTAAACGCTCTAATCTCCACTTTATGGGGCTAAAATAATTCCACACTGTTGGGTAATATCACTTATAAACTTTGCTGTGGGGCAAAGCATAGCCCGTCGTTTGCTTGCGTCCGCGCTCTCTGCGTATAATGCCCAACGTCACTCGCTCGCCCGTCTACCCCCCGATTTGACCGTTGTTTGGTGGCAGAAGCGCGCGGCGGCCGCGGGCGTTAGCTACGCTGGACTCGATTTGAGTGAGCTCGTTTTATTAGAATTAGGTAGATACAACTTTGATTGTTATATATGCAGAAACGTTCTTCGTGTTTCAATATATATGAGAGCACTATCCTTACAAACACACACCTCAAGTGAAATAAAATGCACACAACACACACTGCGAACCACACAAACCATTTTCGACCAGCAAACACCTCCGAACGAACAAATATACAAACACGACTCACGACCACTACAGACCAGCCGACAGAATTTCTGCTACACTTCCTTCTCTGTGCTGTCTACTCCCGTTCCTCCGTTTCGCCGGTATTTTGCTTCACTGTGCTGCTTTCCGTCACGTTCGCGCCCTCTTCTCCTCTACGAGCGTCCCCCGCGCCTCCCCCGCGCCATACCCCGCCCCGCCCGGCCACCTGCGGCGTTTCGCGCCAGGGGGGACGAAAAAAAAACGAGCTCTGCTTGGCATTATGATTGTTCCCCGCGGCCCGCCGTGGCACTTCTCGGCGCGGAGAAGTAGTTTCTGGAAGAAATCTCGTTCCGCAGTCCTCATCAATACAGGCGGCGCGGGGCAGCCGCACAGTGGGCGCGCAATTCGGGAGGGCCAAAGCGCTCGCTGCGATCCCGAGGAAAGGCCTCGTTTCCATGTGGCAACAGTTCGTCAGCTACGCAGCAGCTAAGCGGGTAGCAGCGAGTGAGGGGTCTAAAAATAGCCGACCGGACAAAAGGCTGGAATTTCCAGAAGGCAGCGGGCGGTGCAAAGACAACGCCAAAGAATGTTTCTATCCAGCGTGTGGGGGAGAAACGAAGTGGGAGGGCATTTGCGTCGCGCTATATACGTCGCTTCGCGATGGGCGGGGGGGTAAACACTCTGTTTCCTCACAAAACTTTGGTCGCCGGGCTGGTGCGGAGTGCGATTGAAACATGTATTCGATGTGTTCAGACCAAGCGACATGTTCCGAAACGTCAGGCTGATTGTCGATCTTGTTGGGACACACCAGGTGCCAATTTTGGCGAGGCGGTCTACGTCGCCGAAAGGCGCCAAAGGGGGGCTGTAGTGATAACTCTAACATACCGCTCAAATTGAGTTTTGTGAATAAGTTCATCTAAATAAACTTGGTATATACTCACTCGTGGTCTGTTTTCCTTTGTGGCGTAAATCTCTTACCCACAGTTACAGTATGTATGTATGTATGTAATAGACACATTGAACATTGGTACATTGGCACAAGCTCTTTTTCGAGTTAAAGGGACCGACTTAAGCCATGGATTGATGTACGTGTGGTTAGCCTAGCCATCCTACGCTGTATTGGTAGCATTCCCAAACGGAGAAGTGAGCTTTCTATGTTCGTCACACAGCAACAGATTCAGGGACGTTGCAAGGAAAGCCCTAATAAGCGTATAATTTATTTTTGAACAATTTAAAACAAACGTCAATTTATAGTCGGGAGCATCAATTTCATATATTTTGGAATACAACGTACGACAGTTGAAACAAATTGAAATTCCGGAAATATGATCTACATAAGAGTTCCGGAGTTTACCAATTTCCTAAATGTCCAATGTAATAAAAAGAATTTAAATCCAATTAGCATATGCATGCTGGGGAACATATGACATGAGGTTTCCACGTTACACACGAAAGGTATCTTGTAATTTATATGAAATAAGAACGTATCCTTAGCCAGGTTCATTCAATACTATTCAAGTTAATAGGTGTTTTTTTACTAAAAAAATTTTTTGTGAAATAAACTGAGCTTTAAATTAACGTAATTGTAAGAATACATAAAACATCCTTTTGTGGATTGTTTGGCTGAACGTTTTGTGGTCGTATTTCTAAATATTGATGTGGTTGAAATTCGATCGGAGTGAATCTCAATCTAAAACACAATAAAAGAAAAAAACATTGAAATTATTTTCCAAAATAATGAAAAGCATATAAGAGTCTATTATACATATGATACTCGTAGAACATACAACAAACGCAAAAAAAAAATTTAAAATGCAGGAATAAAGCAAATGAACGACGATCAAGTGACAATTTATAAATATATAAGTAAAAGACAGTAATTGTATATTTCAGAACCATGGCAAGGCGTTTGAAGATAAGATAAATGTTAAATGTATATCTAAAAAAAGTTATTTTTAATACATTTTCTTTTTATACAAAATCAAACATTGCGTATAGAAATGTTAATAGATTGGTTAACCCTACAAAATATATTCGATGAGAACACGTTTCGGATTGTTTTGGTCCCGAAGCATTCAGGGACTATACTGATCAAAATGATAAGAATAAACCAATTAATAGGCAGCTGGGAGAAAGTTTGGATTCTTACGAGGAGGTAAGACAGAGTGATGATTGCGTAAATGCCCAAATTAGCTATGCTTTTGGATGGATATGGACTTAGTTAGAGAAATGTATTATGTATCTACCCTTGAAAAGCTGGTTCATCAATAAACTTTTTTATAATAATTAAACAAGAACTACAACAGAGTTTCTCATCTTCCAGTAAAAACATCTACGTGTATTTTTAAAGGAAGTTTTTCAAAGTAGTTTTGAAGTTATAAAATTATGGTATTGAATTAAATGGTTGATAGAAATAGTTTTCGATCTTGTTTAATAAGTTCATTTTAAACGTAGTATGCATTTGGTAATAATATAATTACTTTAAAACTACCATGCTTCAACAAGCCAAAAGAGTGTCCATCCTCACGTTTGTTTTTCTCTCACCCGAACACAGTAGAAATTCAAATCATACCAATACGTTGACTATAAAAGGAATGTTGTTAAATATTGTGCTGAAATAATTAAAAAGTCGGTGTATGTGCGTACTGGTATCTCATGGCAAAACTATATTATATGAATTTCATAAGCCATATCATACCCAGTACCCTTTCGATAGAGGGTCTGTGACGATACCATCTCTGCGATTTGGCCGCATTGAATAAGATCAGCGCACGCACGTTCGCGAGTGACGGGTATCTCATTTCCGATCATAAGGTATGGGGTC
This sequence comes from Gryllus bimaculatus, assembly GCA_017312745.1. Classification (NCBI taxonomy): domain Eukaryota; kingdom Metazoa; phylum Arthropoda; class Insecta; order Orthoptera; family Gryllidae; genus Gryllus; species Gryllus bimaculatus. Next base: position 1,019,591 of record BOPP01000199.1, read on the forward strand.
GCATTTATATTACTGTTGTTCAAAGGATTGTCTTTAATATTTTTATTAGCAATAAAAAACGATATAATTTCAACATGAAAACTTTCTGGATCTCGAGTTTTGAATTCACGTCTAGCATTGCTGTTTGAAAGAGAAGAAGTTTTACTTCTTCCACTATCTCGATGCCCTTTATTCTAGCCTAGAGGTAGGCCGTAATATTAAAAAATTTCAAAAAGAAAGTACGGATTGCGAGGAAGCGACGGACAACCGTTCGGCGAAAATCAAAAGGAAGATTTCAAAAGCTCGACATGAACGGGAGTCGAATATTTTTCTGGTAAACAACTAAAGTCTACTGATTAGTGGAAAGCGTGTGAAAAGCGCGAAATATATAAGAACTGAATTAAAAAATACTTGAATATTAACTTATCGAAATGAGATGGAAAAAAAGGAAAGATAGGGAAAGCGTACCGTAACTATATTTTGATGTAATATTCGTAGGAATTTTTCGTTGTTTTGGACAAAAGATATTTAATTTATTGATCGCGGCAAGGGTCGGGAGGCGGGTGAACGGGCCGTCGACTTGAAACGCGCGAGGAAAAGCAAAGCGATCGTATTAATTGGCTATTTACACCATATGCCCAAAAGGTATCCGGACACGTGGCTAAAATGACGGTTTCGTGGCGTCTTCATCGGTAATGCTGGAGTTCAATAGTGGTTGCCACCGTTAGCCTTGTGACAGCTTCTACTCTCGCAGGCATACTTCAATCAGGTGGTGGAAGGTTTCTGGGGATTGGGCAGCCCATTCTTCACGGAGTGCTGCACTGAGGAGAGGGTATCGATATTGGTCGGTGAGATCTGGCACGCAGTCGGTGGCCAAAACTCCCAAAGGTGTTTCGATAGGATTCACGTCGGGACTCTGTGCAAGTCACTCCATTATGGAATTTTATTTCGTGTAACCACTCCCCGCGACAGTGCGTATGAATCAGTTCGCGATCGTGTGAAAGGTGCAACCGCCATTTCCGACTTGCTCTTTCAACCATGGGAAGCAAGAAGGTGTTTACATCAACGTAGGCCAGTGCCGTGATAGTGCCCACAAAAAAAACCAGAGGTGCACCCCTCCATGAAAACACGACCACAGAATAGCACGATTTTCGTCATCGACATGACGACTACATAGTGTATTTTGATTACATTGTATTTGTCTATAAGCTAACTTAATATATTTATTTATTCGTTCTATTTATTACATTTGCTTTAGCCGTTTGTCACTGCTCCAAACGGGGTTGTGCGTTCGGTTAAACACGAGGCCAGCGAACCGTTTAGGTTTTGGTTGAAAGTCGCTGCGGGGGAGGAAGGGGTTGAGCCTGAACATCCGGAGGTTTGCGCTGGCGGTTGATCAGGTGTGCCGCAGAGCCAAAAATACCCGGAGGGCTGTCTCGAGGATGCTGCCGCGAGCCTCGTTTACGAAGCAGGCAGCCACCTGAGACCCTGTGTGTGGCGTTAACAAACTGCGAGTCTCGCGCCAGCGGGCGAGCCTACCTATGGAACAGTGTGGGGGTGTCAGCCTCAACTATTTAACGCGCGCCATCTGCGCCGCGTTCTCATTCAGTTTGCATCGGGAAGCTTGTACGTGTGTACAAGGGGTGTAGGAGTGTGGGCGAGATGTCGCGAGAGTAAGGGCCAGACAATCTCACGTGCTGTAGCACACCGGTAACACGACCGGGTTAAATTTTGGGCGTCAGGCCATGTGACGGTAATTGTCACGGGACCGAGGTCCGTAGCGCGCATCACGGTGGCTTGTTTTCTGCGGTAAAGCAGTGTTCTGAAAGGAAAAGGTTGCCGGAGTGTTTTAAAATTAGCAATTTCATTGTAACTTGTACATATCTAATATATATTTTTTTATTTGTTATTGAAATTTATTTCTTATTTACTACGTTACAGGGGCTTGTCGGGGCGGGTCTCCTCTCCATTAGACTCCCAGAGCGAGTCAACGCGGCAACGGTGGCGGCGGACGCTACTTTTATTCGGCGGCGCCTCAGAGAGCAGGAAGCGCGGAATTTGCCACCGACGCCTGCGGTATAAACTCCATCTTCCGTCACTCCGGAACACGGCACTGGATGGATGGGTTAAGAGGCGGGGTTGGGGAAGAGCGTGAGAGAAGAACAGGACAAGCATCGGGCAGGGAAATGAGGACGTGCGAAAGCGTGGGATGCGTAGCAGGTTTTTTTCGCAAGACGGTAGCGGAGTTTTCTCCGCTGGATTGTGACATCTAGGCGACACCTACTCTCGGCTAGTGGGATTTTCCTAACCAAGTATCTGTAAGTGGAGCACCGCCTCAGCCAAGACAAGCGTTAGCTCCCGTCAGGTCTCCAAGTATGAGTGTTAGTGTGGTGTATGTAAGTTTGTGTAGTAAGAGAGTGAGGATAAGACAAGAAAGAGGAAGGAAAGAGATCGCGCGCGGTTCGTGCCCGTTTGTCACGGTACTGCGCGCAGGGATCGGCAGATGAGCATAATGTGAAGGGTGGAGTAAGGCAGATCAATGGTACGTAGGGAGAAGGCGAGACGGGGACTATAAAGGAAGGAGAGGTGTTTACCTCGGACGACGGGGCGAGGCAGGACAGACAGGAGCGCTGCGGGCGTGGTGGGTGCAGACACAAAGCGGGGAGGCGGGGGGGTGGCCGGGAGGGGGCGAGGAGGGGAGAGGTGAGGCGTAGTCGTTTGAGGCAAAAGGTGCGAAAAAAGAACTCGCTCGAGGAATCAGAGGAAATAAAAGGCGAGATTCCAAAGCAGCAGGAAATAAACAGGAGGTTCTTGTAATGCGCCGGCGGTGGCGCACAGATGCTTGCTATTCGAGCAACTCACCGCTGGAAGAGCCGCGAATATATTCCGGGATCTTTGCTCGCCGGCAGAAATGGGAAAAAATAGGACTTTCGCATTTCGCCATGCGTCTTTTTACGATGCTATGCACTATGCAAGAGGAAGCTGAAACAACAAAGCTTAGCGGGCGGATAGAAACACGACGAGATGGAGGAATATTCAGCATACTTATATGTTGGAAATACTAAAATACTTCTTTGTGCAGCCAGCGATGTAGAAATTGAGCTCTTCCTTTGTGTTTGTTCTGACGTTCACTTTATACGCTCTTGGAGTTTTTTTCCAATGGGACTCCCGCCAGGGAACCTGCCCGTACAAACATAAATTGAACACAAAACTACAGTGTTTTTCGTTGACGGAAAATGACAAGTAAACATGTATTACCGATTTCGAATATTTTCTCTGCTATGCACAAATATGAATATAGTGATAGTCTTTTAAATATGAATGAAATGAAGATGAATATATTTTGCTTTGTAAAATGAAATTAGATCACATATGTATATGTTGTTACATTAATATTATGGTATAACACATGAGGAGGAAATTGTCCTCTCGAAGAACCTTAGCATTTCTCATACTGAAGTCGAGTCTCTGACCAAGCATACTCAGAGAAATGATATGTTCCCAAGAAAGGAGTTTTCTAAAAAAATTCAATGTTCAGTTGAAATATAGATAATACAACTCCCATATCAGGAAGTCTAGAAACAACTATATTACCAATTATCAGTGAGCACGAAAATGAAAAACTAAAATCTTGCAAAAGAGACAAAAACAATTAATCAGATTTGTTTCTGACTGAAAAATACAACTCTTTGATTATATTAATCGGCAATTTATGCATTCTTATTCTCAGTGCATTACTACTTACAATTAGACCTCAGACCTTTAGCACAAAAAGTGATGAATTAGGCATCTAATACAGGTAAATCAAGTTTTAAATTAGGCTCTATTAAGAAAGAAAAACGGACTTTTTAGGCACATTGAAGAGATGACAAAATGATTAAACTATGCATTTAAAAACGTTAGACATGCAAAGTTATGGTTATGGCATCTAAAATTGAGCAACTGATAAAACTAGGCTCTTTTTATTTGTCAGAAAAGTCAAATATTTTTACCTTTTTGAGTAAATACAAGCATATTATTTTATCAACTTTAATTTCTTTTCACGAGTAACTAAAAAACGATAATTCATCAAAATTACTTCTTTAAGACAAGAGTTAGGCCAAAACTATTAAAATAGTTATCAACAGCCGGTTTAAGACAATTTAGACACTATTAGATGCTTTTAGTACATCTATTTCTTCATGATTCGTTAACATCTGCAACAATTTTCCACCATCTTCTAAGGGAACGAAATACGCATTTGCCCTAAAATCCAGTACCTAAATTTTTAAGTATTTAAATGAAATTCAATTCAACTCATGATGCCGTATTATAATTGGCAAGACTCAAGGTCATCATCCTCTTTCGTCTTAACACGCTACGAACCTTTCACCGTCTAGAGGAGAAAGAAGGTATGACTTGAGCAACAAAACATGCGATTTAAATTTATCTCAGTGGGTTCTTTTGGGGTTGAGGATCTTTTAAATGCAGTGTATCTACAACAGGGGTAAATCTACGATAGCTTCTTAAGGACCAAGGCCTACCTGTGACGTCACGGCTTTGTGGCCGTGGGTTAAGGGGTTCATGTGGTTAGCACATTCATGCGCCGTATTCTGGTCTTCTCAAGCGCTGCATGCCACTATTAGTTCTTAGTTAAGCAAGTCAATTTGTACGTAAATTTGGTTTTTTCTATGTCTTTCCGTTTTGATTCACATAGCAACACGTACGATACAGGAAACTGAAGAATAAATTGATGAAGTGAATTGCTAGTTGTTTCTGCAAAACCTAAATCCAACACCACTACGAGGAATGAAGAGGAAGGCAGTGGAGAGGTGTAGATGATGGGATGTTTTGAATTGGGGTGGCTGTGACGTCGCCTCGAGCGGCGAAGGCGTGGGAAGAAGGTTTGCGGTGCGTAGGAGGGGCGGCAACGGGGAAGCGGTGGGCCAAGGCGGTAGGGATGAGAGTCAGCTTACACAGAGCCAGAGGGCGAAAGGTTGGAAGGCACGGGGACACGTTAAAGGCAGCGGAGGGGGTTATGGCCGCGAAACAGGAACGGAAGCAAAGAGGCAGCGGAGTGTGATGCGGAGGAACTTTTAAACTAGCATAGAATGAGACAGGGCAGCGGGCAACCGAACCACATTAAAGGTAGCGGGATGTGGGGGGTGATGGGGAGGGTGTCGTGTGCTGGGGCGGTGACTTGGGGTGGGATGAGCTAGGTGACGAGTATTGTTACGATATGAATGAATACATTTTGTAGGAGTTGTATGTAATTCGTGAAAGGAACACAAGATCGTTGGTTACCATGGACGCTGGCCATGGACATTGTTCAGAAGAGAACTGGACTCTACTTGTGAGAATGGACGCTAAGTTTTTTGAATATCCATATGTAACATTATCAATTAGATAAAACCGAAGTATTAGCGACTTTCAGTAATATCACATAAAACCTTAACAACAGTGAAACCTTGGGGAAGAGATTCCCTAGTGAAAACAAAGTAAGTAAAATAAACATTTGATAATTTATGAATTCAAGAACAATATACTTGTTTTGTGTTTAGAACTCGAGGTGTGATAATTTAAAATATTTCGGCAGAGAAGCCAAACCACGGCGGCGTTTGGTGAGTGGTACTACAGCTGCAGCTCATTTAGTTATTGGCGTTCTAACTAGTCGCGGGTACTTCATGTGCATACGCTGTTGCGGGAACGTTAGGTTCAGAAGATTCTTAATAAAGATGCGACATAGAAAACAAAACAACAATGTTAGCAAACATCGATTTTCAAAATTAAAACATCGATGTTCAAAATACATCGAATAAAAACCATCGATGTTTGCCAACATCGATGTATTAGACTAGATTAGTAACCTGTAACATTAAATTAGTGTGCATTAAAACTTAATTTCAGAGTGTTTGTGCTTATCAATTTGCGTAATAAGTGTACGAGGAAAAGGGGAAGACCTCACGCCCAGAGTATTTATTAGCCAAATATCAATATGCGAAATGAATATGAAGAAAGATGAAAAACAAGGTCACGGTCATCTCGGGCAAGAAAGTCTTGTAGTAGATGAAGGTAGTGCAAAGTGTTCCTTTGGTTCCAATGCATGAAAAACAGTGATACTATCACTTATTATTTAATATTTTAACTTTTACAGTATTGTGATCATGGGCATTTTTCATTCGGACAACAAAACATGGTAAAATAAAATAACATCCATCATAAAACATCGATGTTAGGAAACATTGGTGTTAATACATCGACATGGATGGTTTCTACAAAAACATCGACATGGATGACGCATCCCTAATTCGCAGCAGTTAGCCTAAGCGAGGCGGTGGAGGGGGAGTTGCAGGGTTTCGGGAGTGGCGCGTGTGTGGGAGGGAGAGCTCCATGGGGAAGGGGGTGGGTCGCGGGCGGTGTCGGGTGCGCGTCTCCAGACGAACTTTCACGCGCGCTGGCTGGGCTCGCGTGGCAGGCGGCTCGCTGCCTAATTTCTGGGAGCGGCTTTTGAAGTTTGGCCGACATGAAGACGCGCGCGCCGCTGAGCTGAGTGGAGTCGAGTGGGCGGGGCGGGGCCCGGCCGGGATGCGGGCCGCTGCCGCCGCGTGAGTGTGTGGGTGTGTGGGCTGCGGTGGCCCGGGTGCAGCGCGGCGCGGGCGGCAGATGCGGCGAAGCCACTGCCAACCAAGTTGGGGTTCCAGCGCCCACTCTCCCCCATAGGCTGCGTCAAAAGCGCCCAACAATGGCATTTGCACGTGTCTCGCGAATATATACGGAATTTTAATTAAGTAAAATATGTTCCTATACAATTAGAGACTTTATTGATAATCAAAAAGAAAAAATAATGTTTATTTTAACAAAACAGTGATATATAATGAATTAGTTTACATTTTTGTTTTGTATAATTTTTTAAAAAGGTTTAATATGTTTGTAACAAATATTTTACTTCAGCTTCCGGTTCAATGACCGCCATCACGAACAGGTTTTTTTTTCAGTTTCCCTGATCCATTGAGCAAATACTGATATGAACCCTTGCTTTGCGTCTGGACGTAAATGTTGCTTCACTATGCACATGTTTTGTTAAACTCTCCTTTTGCTTGTAATGGTAAGAGTAGAGGTAAGGGCGAGTAGCTATTTTGTTAGAAATGCAGAAATATCATACTTGCAATTCGTGTACCGATGCAAATAAGTTTCTATAACTCGGAAACGAAAATGACTATTTTTCAAATATAGCTAATCTTGCGATTTTCAAAATTTATTTTTACGATTTATTCTTATTTATTTATGTTAAATTTTACTCCTCTTTCAACTATTTATAGTTAAAATGACGGGAAAGCTATTCTGGAACTCAAGAAAAGGTGCGCAGATAATTTTTCCCCCTACGTCACATACAGTATTTACTGGTTTTTTTGATTGAATAAAACTAAATATAAACTCAGGTTCTTGTGACCCAATTAATATTTTGTCAGTAAAAATGTAAACGAGTGGTGCTACAGATCGGCGCATACTTTCTCGTACTAGTTAGTTCCTTTATTCCTTCCGTCTAGTCTGAGTTTTGCTCCAATGTCGTCTCAGCTCCCCAGCCAGAAAGACAATTATTCACGTTTTCCCATTTTTTCGATTCCTAGCAGTATAATTAACATATAACTTTAGGAATATCATACGAGAGTAAAACTTGGTCCAATGTGTAAGTTTTTGTTGTAAAATTTGAAACAGTTTTTAAGAAAATATCGTTTGCGTGTTTATGAACACGTACAATTTTCAGCTCAGTTTCATAAAAATATTTGATCAATCTCTAAACATAATTGGAAATAATTTGAAGCACTTCTACTTACAAATAGAAACAAATAGTCTTAATGTACATATTAACAACGTGAGCGATATTTCAAAAATATATTTGGGCAATTTTTGGAAAATCATATTAACACATCGAAATTATGCTCTTAATGTGTTTTTCTGTACATTTAGCGTTTATTTAAGAATAAAATAGATCGGTCTTCGAGTGAATGTGGTTTGAGCGTTCCTGTTAATGCGACATTTTGAGATAATTTTTACAGACACATTTTCAGTTTTTGATAAACTTTAAAAGTCATTATTTAATGCACTTGTAATCGAAAGTGTATTAATGTATACAAATCGCCGTTAAAGTAAATATTAACTACGTTAGAGATATAAAAGTACATTGTCATTTCTTAAAGAACAAAGGAATAACACAAACTGAGGTTTATGTTATTATGCCATCCCATAAAGTGCACTTAACATTTATAAGATGACACATCCATGCACAAAATTTAAAGAAATATTTGGCGCCATTTCTGACAATTTATTTAATTTAATAATAATTTTTAATATTGCATTACTCAACATTGCTTACAAACAACGAAAATAAAAAAACAACATATATGACGTTAATGAAAGAACTAATTCTGGAAAACAAATTTCATTCTAAGAGAAAATCTCTATTTTCATTATTGTAGTTGTGGGAAGACATATTCCCTCTGTAATGTGCAACAAGAGGAAGAATGTTATGTTTTCTCTTTTCTTGCGTGGTTATTTGCTTTGGGTTATTACAATATCAATGCTCCATTTTATTAGAGTGGAGTCCCACACCCGCTCTCTCCTCTGTTTTCTCTCTTATTCTTTCATTTATTATGTTTACCATCTTACTTCAATCCGAACACCTGTTGTTTAGCAGTTTTAAGGTTCCCACAGGACATGATGTCCAATAGATGTGTATCCCTTAGAGTAAAAATACTGCGAAACAATTGCAAATTTAACATTAATATAAAAAGGAAATTGTTTAATTTGTCCCACCAGTTTCTGAGTTTCCACTAATAGCATTTGCATCAATATTGTTACTTTTACCATGTTACATGTCTGGTAACCAGTCACATAAGTTAAAGTTGTAAACATTAATAACCAGCAGGCTCGTATAATGTTAATCATAATTTCTAAGACATGAGTAAGCTTAAGGTTAGGTACAGATTTTGAAGCTTGCAGATCACCTACAAAGATTTCAAATCTTGAGGATTGAATTTCTTTTCATTAAAGTTTCAATAAATCATTTATTCTTTCACTTTTTATTTATTATAGTCACATCAACTCAAAGTTTTTAAGAACTGTTTACATTAAGTTTCGATATTGGATTTTACATTAGATACATAAACAGTACAGTGTTTACAGTAACAAGGGAATTATTTTATAAATGGCAAATCAAAAGTGTTGTCTAGGACCAATACTTCATTTCAATAAAGATCCTTTCGATCGCGTAACGATCATCTTTAGAGCTTGCAGCTTTCGGACCAAAAACAAAGTTTTGGATGTATTTTAATTATTCAAAAACTTGACACCCAATCATGACTGGTGTGTTAATATGTAGAGGAAGTTAATTATATTTTATTAAATACACTCGTATTGGGGCAACATTTTATAATTTCCTGTTTTTAAGATTTCCTGTAGAGTAGATAATTTTTCATTTTTAATGTTTTTTTCCATGTCTTCGCAGGAATAAGAGTATACATTCACACGGGCATATTAAATGGAAGGATAGATTTATCGATGTTTGCTTTCAACTAAGGTTCGGCGGTAATCTAGACGATTACAAGTAAAATACAGTAGCTACACCACGTGTACTATTGTATTAGAATTATTATACTACGTATTACACAATGCAAAGTAACGTAAAATGTAAAGGTATTATACTACATATTGCAAAGTTGTCTTCGGAACACGGAATACGGAACACGGAAACGCAACCTCTGCAAAGGTGGCAAAATACGTAGGCTCTGCCACTGCTGGCCACCGTGTGGTCCTCGCCGGAGCGAATGTGGGGGAAACACGCTATCTCCACATCTCTCTCTCTCATCCCCCCTCTCCCTCTCCAACCGACATCTCCTCTCTCTCGCCCGAAGGGCATGGACGAATCCGCTAAATCTCTCCGTAACACCGGTGGGAAATAAAGAACGCAGCAGATATTTTGAGATTCCTTATCATTTTTCTTTTCTTCTAAAATAAACCCCGAGAAAACATTTCTCGCGAGAAGACTGAAGAGAACCATAAACTGAGTAAAAATAAAAGAACAGAAGTGGGAATTGAGAGATATTTCTCCGACCTGTTCCTCTTGAGAGATCGTGTCCGCAGAAAGGGTGGAAATGGCGGTGGGTGCGGGCATGACAAGGAGAGCAATATAAAGGAAAGAAAGAGAGATGAGGAAGGTTTTCAACACCTTTTTAAGATTAGAGAAGTCAAACCGAAAGAAATATGAAGTTAAGAGTTACCTGTACAAGCGTAAAACAAAATTTGTGAGTGTAAAACAATAAGAGAAATTTGAAGAGAGAAGCGAGTGTTAGAGCGAAGAGAATGTTAGCTCGTAGATGGCTAAAAAAGCTCGCGGCGGAAATACAAAGGACCAGGAAATAATAACAAGGACCCGAGATTTTTCCCAGTAATATTTCGGAATGAGGAAAAGATGGCGAGACACCGGCGGACTTTAGTTAGAGACAACATTGCTACTGTCTCTGCAGTGACTCTGATCGAGGGATTCCAGGGTTTGAGCTCCGATTGTGGTGTATTTTTGAATCTATAGAGCAACACAAATCGATCGAATTCAGCCTCTGTCTGCAGAAGACTTCCATCAGCCTGATCGACAGCTTCCCGCTGTCTCTCCAAACAAAACAAGGCTAATTACGAAGCTGTTCCCAATCAAATAAGCCATGGTTCCCCCGTGATCATTCCTTTTTCTTCTCTGTCCAAAATATACACACACAGATACATAATCACATGCAGTACACTACTACATATGTCGGGAGATTTTTGGTTGACCCGTCTGGGACGGTGCCTCATTGGTAGAGATACCTGGAAAGGGAAATTATCTGCAAGCCCACGTGCAAATTAACACCAGATTTCATCGTCCCGTACTGTAGAAACACCGACATTTCGCAGAATAATACATACACTACACTTAAGGAATTAACGACCATAACAGTTGGCAAGTTCGAAAACATCAATCAATGATTACACCAATCAATCAACAAAGAGCTACTCCTCAGATAACATTATCATAAAGAGGTGTTACTTTGAATATTGATTTGTTTTCTACATTGGCCAGTCAATATGTAAGGAGAAATATAAGACTGATTTTTTACCTAATTATTTTCTTTTGCAATTATCAAAATCTTTCATAACTGCAAATAAATTTAGGATAAAAGAGGTCAAAATCGACCCCACCTTGTGGGTAATTTTGCGACAATTTTTATATCACCTTGAAATGCACGGGAAAATTAGTCATAAAGTTAATGTTTGGAGCATCTTCTGTCAATATTAGGGCGACTTAACACGGTCGATCTCTAATTCTAAACTGTCTCTGGAGGGTCAGGGCCGTACAAGAATTCGGTCATAAAGTATAATTTAGTTTAGGGTGAGGGCAGTCCATTTTCGGTGCATTTTGATTGGCTCCATTACGCATAACGTGAATCCGTCTGGTTTGATATCAGGGACTTTGGGGGAAAAAAGGCGCCCTGGAAGTCGACATATACAAAATACTCCCTTTGATTGAATGATTATTTAAGAATCATGACGCATCAATCGCTACAATCATTAGTCCCGTAAGTGTCGTGCATTTCCCCCTCGAGAGATAATGCTATTGCCGGATTTTGTCTCGCTGGATTGTGAAATCCGGCGCCGATCAACACGTCGGTTAGAGGAGTTTTCCCCAACCACGTTTCTCCCACCAGGTCTGTTGGTTCCCCGCAGCTTGAGTAGGATGAGCCTCCCGGTGTGAGGTAGTGATTCGCAAGTTCGCAAAGGATAAGCGAATGTAAGTTAGGGCAAGGATAGGGCAAGGATATGGCAAGGGGAAGGGGAAGAGGAAGGGGAAGGGTAAATCGCGTGTTGTATACTGACCCATTTGTCATGGTACTGTATTGGCCATTCGCCTGATGTCGCTAGAATTCCTCTCCAGGCAGCATCTGAATTCGATATAACAGTCTAGCAATTGTCGAAAATCTTGACACCGACGGGATTCGACCTCCTGCCCATCGCCAAGTAAGTGACATCCATTGATGAGCTAAGGCATATAAGACGGTATCCCTTTGAAAGCACCTGAACCCTAATTATTGAATTTGGTTCTGGTGTATGGGAGTCACAATGGGAATGAAGCGACATGTGCTACTGATCCGTTCAAATGCTCGTTGAGCGACAAGATCATGCTATTGTCGGAATTGGGAAAAAATCGTCACTCTTGACTTCCGTCTCTTTGACTTGCATATCTTCATGAGAAGACTTGATACGGATTGTCTTGCTAGATAAAAGGATCCTTGTGTTCTGTTCACTTTCACACGTAAACGTCACTCGTTTAAGTTGAAACCTAAATCACAGACAGAGAAGTCGAGAAATATACGGCAGAGAAAAATGTTCTCAAAATTACGTTTTTGACTAAAAATCCATTGAGAAGAATTACTCTGGGAAATTATTGTGGGTTTATTTTAGATTACTACTCATTAAGTTATGTAACATGAGGATGAATAACTTTGCGCACGTGTGGCGTATGCCATTTTTAACATATCGTGCGTGAAATATGTTCCACGCATGCTTCGTAATGTTTAGTGCTCTATTAGATTGAGAAAAATAGCTGTTTTTACGTAGAAAGCCAATCGTTTTTCGTGCACGGAGTAATGAAAATTATTTAAAAAATTACGACGTTATGTCTTTTTTGAGACCTGTCTCTTCGACTGTCTCTCTCTTGAGAACCAATTTCAGCATTTTTTCCTAGAAATTGAACGGTATTGTGAAGAAATGTTAGAGATCTAAAGAGAAGCAAACTGGCTGATATCGACATATAACAGTGTAGACGTCCACGGACGGAGTCAATAGCTCCTTGGCTGTCCGGAAGACGCCACGTCCTAAGCACATGGCGAAATGCGTTTGAAATGGCATTTCGCCCCGAGGAAACTCGCAGAGGTGCGGTCGAAACGTTGGCCACATGTGTCTAGGACACGGCGTCGACAGAAAGAGAGACGAGAACGAGAGGGGAGGTGAACACGAGGGAGAGAGCAAGAGAGAAGGTGAACAACAGGAAGAGAGAGAACGAGAGGGAGAGAGAACGAGAGGGAACCAGAGGAAGAGGGTGAACGAGAGAGAGAGAACGAGATAGAGGGAACGAGAGAGAGGGAACGAGATAGAGGGAACGAGAGAGAGGGAACGAGAGAGAGGGAACGAGAGAGAGGGAACGAGAGAGAGGGAACGAGACAGAGAACGAGAGAGAGGAAGACAAAACGAGAGAGAGAGAAGAAGACGAGAGGAGAGATGCGGCACGAGAGGAAGAGAGAGAAGGAGAGAGAAACTGAGAAGAGAGCACGAGAGGAAGAGAGAGAAGGAGAGGGAGAGAGAAACGAGAGAGAGCAGAGAGGAAGAGAGAGAAGGAGAGGGCAGAGGAGAAAACGAGAGAGGGGGGAAACGAGACAGAGAATCGAGAGAGGAGGAGAAGCGAGAGAGGAGAGCACGAGGAGGAAGAGAGAGAAGGAGAGGGATGAGCAGAACGAGAGGAAGAGAGAGAACGAGAGAGAGAGAGAGAGAGAGAGAGAGAGCACGAGGAGGAAGAGAGAGAAGGGGAGAGGGAGAGAGAACGAGTAGGAAGACGAGAGAACGACGCAAGGGAGAGAGACGAAGAGAGAGATGAAGAGAGAGAGAGAGAGAGAGAGAGGAGAGAGAGAGAGAGAGAGAGAGAGAGACAGAAGTGGGTCGCCGCGCAGAGCGAGATAGGCAGCGAAAGCGGCCCTGGGCGCGGAGGAGCGTGCGGCCGAGTGGTCAGAGGGGGCAGGCGCGGGCGGCGAGGGGCGGAGCGCAGATGCGGCGGCGCAAAGAAGCGTGGGTGGAGAGGGGCGGGGCGGGGCGGGGCGGGCGCGGGGCGGGTGGGGGGAGGCAGTAGGTGGCGCGGCGCCCACAACTCTTCGTGGGCAGGTGCCGCGATGCCCGCGCACACGAGGCGCCCCCGAAGTCGCTTCCCTTCGGCACACACACACACACACCAAGCACCACGGCCATGGCAACGTACAACCACAGGCATGGAAACCGTCTCGGGCACAGCCGAAGCTCAAGTCACTGCCATTGCCGTAAATTCAAACTATTCACATTTAATACGTCACAAACACCGCATAGCCACAGGCACTGCCTGCCTCAGCCGCCGTCACAGTCACAGTCACTGCCATTTGCAGTCTAGAGCAGGGACTTCAAGCTCTTTTCGATTTTGTACTCCTTTTAAGAGACGTGTTTTCTTCCACGCCTCCTAACATTACTCTTTATAATATGTTGACACATAATCTTAACATATATTTGCACATAAATGTTTTCAAGACAGCTTTGTTACTAAATATTTTAGTAAATACTTCCGTTTTTAATAATTAAAGACCCGTCTGGTTATGAGTAGCTGAGTTTCTAATCCTCATTGTGGTGGAAATCTCATATTTTTATTAAGTAGATATAACATTTCTCCGCTGCATGTAGCAACCAGTATTGTTTCCGATATTGAGTGTCGTTATCAATAGATAGTTATAATTCGTTGGGTTTTATAAACATTCAAAGCCGTTGTGCAGCTATGTTGTGGTTCTCGTTCTGTCCCGGTGCAGAAAGTCGAAATGGGATCCGTATCTCCAATAAACGTGAAATAAAAATTTGCACAAGCCTATCTAGGCTCTCGATCCTGAGAGAGAACGACGGATACCAAAGAAGAGGAGCGAATTTGTAATTTATTTTTATATATCTTGGAACTTTATGTCAGAAAACAATTAATAATCAATTATTAATAATACTTTCCGGAATAGATGATCGTGGTCTAATCGAGATTTTGCGATCGAACGTTTCATCTGCGACTGCGGCAAATATCTTCTGTGGCTACCCGAATAAGCAGTGTCACGTAGTGCCCTTTCAGATAGCTAACGTGTGATCGGTGAACATTTCTTTGTTTACGGTGCTGGGGCACTGGTGTTTGTCGGCCGGGGCGCTGGTGTCGACATGACGTAGGAGCGGTTTAGGCTTCACGCAGATGAAACGTTTGGGCGCAAAATGTTTAATAGACCACTGACATCCATCCCGGAAGGTATTATTAATAATATATCCTGCCGTGCAATCTTGCATTGTTTAATTAATTCACTAACCTTTTTGTAAAGATTGGGATCTCGATTATACTTATCAATCTCCGGTTCACTTTCGGTAACAGAACCGCAATTGATTCCCCAATCATAATCGACCCCTTCAAAATTCTAACGATTCCCATGGGTTCGATAACGACACCGTTGGTATGCACACAGTTAATGCCCGTCAATGACATCGGCAGTCACGTCGACACAGTCACAATCACTATTTCACAGAGGTCACATTGCGTGTCCGAAGCGGGGGGCTGCCTCCGGGTCAACGCCCGCTGCCGAAAGAGGTCAAGGCCATTTCGAGGGCGCCACCCCACTCACCCTACCGCCCCTGCAGCCGAAACACAGCTCGCGGGCACCTGTTAGTTTTTTATTCGACATTCGGGCGGCGTTTTTCTTTTATTTTCGTCGCGCCAAAGAATGGGAGGAGGAAGCTGCGGAAAAGGAACTGCCCCGATGTAATATACTGTCGTGCCACAGCAGGCCCTTTTCCCTTCTCTTTGGATTTCACTCTTCGGCGCAAGAACCTGTGTGTATTCTTTCTGCTAATATAAATTTTATTAAATTCCAAAAAGAAGCGACGTGTTGTGGGAATATCACGTTTTAGAGAATAGATTGAAGAGTATATATAAGTTTGTCTCAAAGTGCTTTCTCAATAAATTTTATGTACTGTCAAGTTTTCATGATTTTGATGGTTTCAGTTAATTATATTTTGCTCAATAATTACCTATATAGTTTCCTCTATACTTTGAACGTAATTCACTCCGAAAATTACAAGTGCGTTAAAAATTAGATAAAGGAGTGTTTATCGTTAAACTTTTACACTGAATTCAGTACAAGAGTTTGCATTCAGAAATGTTTAAGATGCATGTGCACTCGTATATGTTTCTGAAGGTTATTAGACCAATGAATCTGTCGGGTTTAGGCTTATTAAGAAATCTCGAAGAAAGTACTCCAAAGCAATTCGGATACACATAGAAATTACGGTAAAGTGATGAGGGAAGAGGCAGTGAAATTATGCAATGACCAGGTGGAGCAGTATTGTAAAGCGATGATTGTTTCGATAGTTGTGTAATGAATAGGAGGTATTATGAAAACATGATTGGTTGAGCCGCGACACACGGGATAAATACATGGGATAAACGTTCTGGCCGAAATTCGAAAAAAAGTTTTGTAGTTGAGCATTTTAAACTCACAGGTTGCCTACGCTATTACAAGGATTATTAAATCCCGTACGTAGGAACAACCGAAACGTACATGTTAAAGCTGTATCCGAGGTTGAACATAGGTCTCTATTGTGTTTACGGCGTCAACCACGCCGGGCAAAAATTTTAGTGCGGAGTCGAAGCCAAATATTCTTGTTATGTGAAAAAAAATCATTTAAAATTTGAAATGGAACATGATAAAGAAGATATGTTTTGAAACACGTTTTTTAATGTAAATAAGAAAAGAAAGTAAATAAGAAAATTTATTTAAAAAAGAATGAAAAAGTAGAGATAAGTTACAAATATTCGTCGCTCATTCAAATTTCTTGATGATATTTATAGTATATACATCACGATCATTACCTTAAATCGTGCAAACAGGCATGAGAGACGTTTGTAGCGATAACGGCAAAATCCTGCTTTTTTGTAATTTTATTCAACTTAAATTTAAAAGTAGAAAGTATGGTCTTTCTTCATATAAAATATATAAATCGATATTAATTGCATAGAAAGGACAACATACTAAAAAAATATTTAGGAAATACAACTATGTCTTCCAACATGTACAGTTTAACTTCAACAATAGTCAATCCCGCAGCAAAAAGACTGAGCAGTCGATTGTAATCTTATGAAGCAGTAAGACGAAAGCCGTTTTTTCTTTGTTTCATTCATAGATAATTTGAACATTACAAATTGCATTTTTATAACGCGAAAGAACTTAACTTACTCATGACGGTCGAAAAAAGTTTTTTTATGATACGAGTGGTAAAAATTATATTTTATTTTGTGAGAAAGAGGTGTTGTGACATACCAGAATGTCACTCGGATGTGTTACAACGAAATAGATGCACCGAGAATGTTAAAATCCAAAAAATGCGTGTAGTAGAGCAACGAACTATGCTGGATGTTAGACGGGAACTGTATGTCGAGGTATGGCCTGGTTTCATTAACATGGAATTGATTAGGGGAGGGCGTTGAAAATGTAGCTATTATAACAAAATGAGAGATATTCTTAGTCTCACGGAAGCACCCAAGCACTTCAGATGGTAATGAACATTATAACATATTAATTTTGCCATAGTTATTTACGAAATGTTTGTGGGATCCGTCCATAATAGTGTAAACTAAATAGGATTTTTTATTTGAGTTTTAAGACGGTAAATGTTTTCATTTTTAATGACAGTTACTTTTAATGTGGTGTAAGAATTTTGCATTTAAAAATATATAGACTTCGTGTTCATGAGTTCATATGAGGTAAGTTCCGTAGTAGGAATTTTAAAATGTTAATTTAAAGGAAATTGTAGCCGCGAAAACAGGTTTCACCCGAAGCCTAGTGGGGGAAAGTCGCATCGCGATAATAACGCAGTTGAAGAGCGGACTAAATAATTAGCAACAGTCGAGAGCATTTATAGTTTACATGGACAATAGGTTCATAAACCACACCACAGAAGGACCCAGGGCATCCCATTTTGGAGAAGATGGCGGCATCTAACCAACCGAGAAGATATTCTGTAAACTTACGAACTTTCTCAAAACCATACGCTTAAATAATGTTAAAAGCCACATAATCATTAATCAATAACGATCTTTAAATATGTTATTAAAATTTTTCCAAACGTTTTAATTGTTTTTTGAAAAGAAGACCTATATTTCATTAAATTGCCATCAATTCAGTAAGCAGTAAATTCCACAGAAGTTCCAGGAATCATGATGTTTGTACAGTTACACATCCTCGTGCAACAGGGAAAGTGACGTATGTTGTACATCGAACACATGCAAGATTTTCAATAAAAACAGAACTAGCCAAACTGAATCAGGGCATTAATTTACGAGCATAGCAAGGTAGGAGAATCATAAGAAGCTCCAATTGGCATGCCCAACGCAGGGCCAGTTAATGTGCATTACAAAACATTTTAAAGGGTTTTATACATATACCTAAATGACTTGACTCTCACAGAAGACACTTTCTTCGTGCTGTGCTGTCCGTTGAAGTAGTTCGTCACGCGATATTTATTAAGATCGCCATTGACCCATTACGACAGCTACATTTTCAGAACAAAACTTAAATGTTACAAGGCAAATGTTTTTTAATTATTATTTACTATATTAGAGAATAAAGCATTAAAATAACACTGATATATCTACAAAGGCATAGTCTCTTGAACGAATTTATATGATGTATACGAGAAATATGGATGGGCACAACGCTACGTGTATTTTACCAGCTAGTCACGCAATGAAGCTACCTGGAGTTTGAGAGACGGTAAGTGAGGAAAGGGAGAGGGGCAATCTTTTGGCACCAGTTGCGTCGTCTGACAGATGACGCCTTTGTAATCTAGGGTTAAGAGCAGTTTTACGTGATCAGACAAAATAATTTATTATCTTATTTTATTATCTGAACATATGAGCATCCTCTCACTTTCAGTATGCAGTGCATCTAAAAGTAAATGCTTTTACTAAAGTTTGTCTAAAATATTATCTGTTCAAATGTTCTGTCAAAAATTCGTAATTGAAAAGTCAGATATAGTCATTTTTGTTGGACGTTTTTCCAAAGGTCATCAACCATGTTGAATCCATCATTTTGAATTTTTCATTTTTGATATCATATTCATAACCAGTAAGTTCAAAAACCACAATATACTCATTTTTGTTTCATTTTTTCACGTTTTCCAAATGTCTTCCGCCATATTGAATTTTACTTTTTCTGTATCATTTTCGTATTCGTGATTAAAAATCCCAATAAAAGTCCTAATATACCCATTATTTTGCATTTTGCAAGAGATATTGAATTTAACCATGTTTTAGGCATTTCATCCCACTGTACGTATGATGTTATGTTGGCGTGGTGCGATGATGATGCAATCTGTTGATTGTGATTTGCTGTAGAGGTGACGGTGATAATTTGGTGGTGGTGGTATGTAGTGCGGTGATTTTCGCATAATATTATTCATACCATTTATAATACGCTAAGAAAAAAATACAATTTGTACCAAGCTCTGCATTTGAATTGTACATGATATCAAATGTAGTAAGCCATTAAGTCTTGTTTATGCAATGACGTCATAGAATCATTTTTCCGGTGCCAGGTACACATTTTGGAAAATTTTTCGTTTGCCAGTGACTTACGCGGGCGGTAAGTTTTCAGAAATTCAGCTGTGCAGAGTAAAAAGCCAAATAACATACGTTAGGGCCCTGGGAGGGGGGGCTCTTCATATGGATCCTAGGGTTAACCAATGCTTACACGCCCTCAGATTACACTCAATCACCACTCACGTTGCACTTCTGTCTGCGTGGAGGAGCTCAAGGGCTCGCGTCCGCGGTGCGCCTAGTGTTGTCCACAATTGCGGTTGGAGGTGGGGGGCGCTTGGGTGATCATTAGACGGCGCGGCGCGTGGGCGACAGCGCCCACGGGCGGGGCAGGCAGCGGTGGGCGTCCGGTGGAGTAATTGGAGCGTGCGCCCTCGCCCTCCCCCACCCCCGCCCACGGGTTCCGAGCTTCTGTCGCCGATGTCAGATCTACGACACCGAGAGCGGGAGGGGGTTCCTCAAGCAAGACATCTGAAGGCCGGAATTCATTGTTGACACATCAAAGTATTTTGTTTCACAATTATTTATACATTATTAAATTTTGTTTCACGATTGATAAATTTGGTTTAATGACGCGTAGGTTTTTCAAATCAAGCGTCCGCATGTTCACTTAAAAAAAAAATTCTCGCTCCTTAAGGACATGAAATTGCATATCTCTACATGTAGGGAATCCTACAGCAATAACGGTTTGCTGAACATCAGTATTATATTTATAGAATTTCTTAGACAAACCTCATGAACGTGAAATGAGTTTTTTGAGAATAGCCTTATACCCATTCACTTTTTACGCATACAGTCCGTTTTTCAGTCACATTTCCTGAGTTATCCACTGCTAGGTGTAGTTGTGCTTGCCATTGCCCAAGGTTAAATATCCACGTATACAAGTTTCGGTTATTTTTCTATTTGTGTTTTTCATTTCTTCACTACATTTTTTTAAGAATATATTAAATCAAATAAATAAATGGCAACTGAATTATAATATAAATCTGATAGAAGCGTTAACAAAGTAAGCAAAACATAAAATGTCTCAGAATTAAAGTTTTAGTCGAGTGCAATGAATGAATCGCGAAATTTACGAGATTAAAAATACAAACTTTTCGAACCCGCCATCATTACATTACGAATCGAAGTTTGAATTTCCCGTTTCCCGGCCAAAATCCCCCGGCATATAAAACGCTTTGCTACTTTTCTGATAACCTTCTCCCGAGCGGCTTCCACCCCACGCCAACCGGAAATATATTTCTTACTTATCGAGGAGGAGATGCAAAATTGCTTCGGAAAGTTGGAGTAGCGCCTCGCAGACGGGAAGCCTCCGAAGTGCTGCTTAAGGCCTCAGGGCAGCGGGGGAGAGGGGGGAGGTGAATGTGAAGCTGGAGAGGAAGGGAGGTTGTAGGGGAGTGTCAGAACGAAGAAAATGGGACAAGAGGGGAGGTTGCGCGGTTCGGGAATTCGCGAGGATGAAGAAGAAGAAGAAGAAGAAGAAGAAGAAGAAGAAGAAGAAGAAGAAGGAGGAGGGTGTTGGAGAGTGTGTGAAAAAGAGAAACGCTCCGGTAAGGATTGCAGATGGTGAGAGATTGGGTGACACGTTGCAGCACTGAAAGGGGATTGAAATTGGGACCATGTTAAAAATTTGTAAAATGTGAAGTTGATGATTGTAAACGTGGTGATTATTTATATTTTTTTACAATTTTTAAATGTGAATATATTCTTAACGCAGTCAAAAGGTTGTATTTGTCACGTTCTTCTCTCCAAGAGTATTTTCAATTGTCTACACTCCTTTTATCATTTAATGTAAGTACTTCGGCACAATTGCACTTTTCAAAGTAAGGCTTACGAGCAAGGCCTACCAGAAGTGTCCCGGCCCCATTGGGTTAAGGGGTACCTTTTATCGTTTAATACTTTTCATAATTCCTCTTCGCACTAGAATCAGCGTTATTTCACTCCTTATAATAACTACAAATATGGGTAGAAAATAGGTTGATGTTGTGAATATTATACAAATTGACATAAATGTCGCTGAAGACATTGATACTAGAGGCCGTGAGAGTTGTTGAACTTGATGTGAAGTATATGTTGGAATGATTATGATGAGATGGTGAGAATGAAAGGACTCAGAGCGATGGATGGTGGTGGAAATAAAGCAAGTGGGAGGATGGGCTGATTGAAAAGATCAAAACGTAAGGACCTCCGAAGGTGTGTGCAAGGGTTGGCTGTCAGATTTTGAGAGTATTTCAAAGAATGGAGCAAAACTTTTAGAACAGAATGAGTTACAATGGACTGAATATTGGAAGCAAGAAACTGGAGATTTGGTGTAATTGCAATGGAAAAAAGTGTTCGTAAGATGTCTCGACATTCGATGAAGCAAGAAAAGAACTAAAGAGTGATGTTAGGTTAAGCTTAAAGGTCAAGAAAAAAATGATTTTAGATTCAAAAGGTTTAATATCCCTCAGATTCAACACCATAAATTAAGATGATTAAAACAGATGGAGGAAGGTCAACTAATGGGAGGTTTTAGGTTAAGCTGAAAAGTTGGGAAAAAATGGAAAATAAAATTTAGTTTCAAGATGTTTATAATACTTTGGATTCGATTCCAGAAATTCAGGTGATTAAAATAGATGGAGAAAGTTCAACTAAAGGAAGGTATTAGATTAAACCGAAAAGTTAAAGGAAAATAGATTCAAGAAATTGGGATTTGATTCCAGAAATTAAAGTGATTAAAACAGACGGAGGAAGGTTAATATAATACACGATAATATAATATACGTTAATATAATACACGGTTAATATAATTGAAATAAAACCAACGGGCGAACAAACTAGCATTAGAATAAGGTTACTTGCAAACAATTAAGATCGACCGCATGTGCTTGAACGTATCAAAAGAGGCCGAGAGGGCCCGGCTGCATTGCCGGGTTACGAGAAGCTGAACGGCTGAAGCGCCGAAGCAGGACGTCAAGTGCGTGGGACAGATGCCGAGGGGCTCGACCGGCCCAGCGCGGGCTCGAGAGGCTTGCCAGGGGCTGAGCGATGTCCACGGCGGCCGAGAGGGCGGCTCGCTGCTTCCCTGAGGGACAGACAGGCCGCGCCACTTCACTCTCTCCGCCTACAAGCGATACGTCGCCTGGAATTCCACGGAATCTCGTCGGGGTGTGGGGCGGCCGGAACATTATTGCAGAGACCCTCGGACGCAACGCAATCTGGACCCTGCGGCACGCCAAGGGACCGGGAGAAAATGCGCGGAGCTCTGCATGAGGACAGCGACGCGTACCGAGACAAATGAGCCAGTCAACAAGGAACTTGTTGACATTTAGGAGCGTTGGCCTCCGCGGTCTGTGTCAGCAGAAATAAACTTTTCCACTGGAAGTGTTCCCACTACAAGACATTCCCAAAGATTAGAGGTTTTTTTCTCGGGATTTATTCCAGCCGACAGTAGGTTACCTTTTACCTCCCATGGGATGGGACGCATATTCAACCATACATTAGACTCCAGCACCATTGCGGGCGCCTCCGAATTGGGCAGAACGCGAGAACCTCCGCGACAACATGAACATGGGAGACAAGGGACAAACGATTATGCCCAAGATGCGGCTCGAACCCGCCACCTTTCGGATCCAAAATATGCGTCGGTACATGCTCTTAGCCATCTCGGCAATCCAGGTTGACAGGATTAGGGTACATTTATTAATAAAACAATGTAGAGTTCTATGACCGAGAGCGAACCGGTGATTGATCAGTATAATTGAGCCAGTGATTATAAACATATTCGTGAACTAATTAAACAATATAGGCTTTCACGGCTGAATATATTATAGATAATACCTTCCGCACTAGGTAACCGTAGTTTATTGGACATTTTGCGCCCAAACGTTTCATCTGCGACTGTGACTTCAGTGGATACACGCAGTGTCACGCAAATATTAAATTAGTAATGAATCAAACGTTCGTTCTATCTATTACTAACTTCACTTCAAGATACAACCTAATAGCAGATCCGTAAGTAGTCCTCTGTATGCACATCGGCAGGGCGTGGAACCCGACAGACGCGAGGAAGGCGCGCCGCGCGCGGGCAGTCGCCAGAACGGAGCAGGTGCACCGAGGCTGCCACCCGTCTGCGTGGCGTGGGCGTGGGCGTGGGCGGGGGCGGGGGCGG
>BOPP01000199.1:1052811-1102572 GCA_017312745.1 Gryllus bimaculatus
GGGCGGGGAGAGGAGAATATAAAGGGCGGCGAGAGAAAGCGAAAATGAGTGAGCGACCCGGGGCAAAGGGGATATTCGCGAAAGAGGAAAGGGGAACGATGATGGGCAGCGGGAGCCGGGAAATGGCGTGGAGTAATTGTTGGAGGAAGGGGAGGGTGCGAGCGATGGCAGCGGTGTGATCAGAGGAGTGACAGGTGGAAGGTGAAAGGCAGAATGAAAGTCAGTGGCGAGGACGGGTAACAAGGGGGAATGGAAATGGCCAGATTGTGGAGGTGGGCAAGCGGTTGGGCGACGAGCGAGGGGCTTGCAAGGTTTTCCCCAAACAAGTATCTCCCATCAGTGGGGCACCACCTCAGCAAACGAGCTCTAACATTAAGCTCCCGAATCGTTTTCCGGCATGTGTGGTAGTGTAATGCACTTAAGCGTAAATGTAAGAAAGGGGTGAGGATTGGACAAGAAAGAGCAAGTGCGTAGGCTTGCGCGGCCGGTGTCAGTATTTAATTGGCTGTGCGAGTGACGCCGCGTCTGTGACAAAGGTGCCGACGTTTTGGTCGCCATGACTTTAAGCCCTGAGGAAGATCGCAGAATGGCGACCGAAAAAAAAGAAAGAGGAAGGAAAGATCGTTACGGCAATGCTCAGGAATTTGCTTGTCGTTGATCGGAGAAACCACGGAAAACTATTGATTGGAGCAGACGGTCGCAAGTATTCTCCTCAACCTACGTGTCTAGATAGTACAGCAAACCCTGCCACCGTCGGTACTCGAACCCTGGTACTTACCGATCAGAGACATTGCAGTGACATCAGGTAATGCCATGAACCAC
Organism: Gryllus bimaculatus; assembly: GCA_017312745.1. NCBI lineage: Eukaryota > Metazoa > Arthropoda > Insecta > Orthoptera > Gryllidae > Gryllus > Gryllus bimaculatus. Next base: position 1,053,634 of record BOPP01000199.1, read on the forward strand.
CTCTCCCGGCCAAACACTTTTAGATGAAGGCAATTGCACGAATCGATATTTTTTTCGAAGCGCCCTCAGCAGATGAGTTGGGCAGCCCGGCCAAGCTCGAATGGCGAAGAGGCGAGCGGAGGGCGCGCTGCAGAGGGAAGGGATGCGCAGAGGGCGGAATCAGCCCGGGGCGACGGGCGCGGCCAGCGCGCTCTCAGAGGGGGCCACAAAAATAACAGCGGTACGCCAACTCACTAGTGCTGGAAATCCACCTTCCGAAACAAACCATTGGCAGTAATTTGCCAAACTTTATGTTGTGCTACTCTGCAGAATATCGCGGAACGTAGCAATAAATGTGTAAACACAACAATAAACAAATAAACATAAATAAACACTACGTAAAGAAAGTAATATAACCAAGTTAGATGAATATAATATCTTTTAATAAATGATGCAAGAAAATCAAAATTCCGAGGAGAAAGGGAAAGGAAAATTCAAGTTACGAAAAACATTTATATATCGAATCCGGAGCTCAGAATGTACCAACGAGATCGAGTTTCAGAAAGCAGAATAATACTAACAAAGACAACCTCTGCTGTGAAATAGCAAAAGCTCATAATTCCACACGAAAGTACTAATGAATGCAATGCAATCCTTACAAAGTAAAACTTTCTCTTCTAGTTCTGACAGGCGAATTCACCTCATGCACGTCGCGAGTGTTAGTGCTGGAAAAGTCTCGATTTCAAGTTACCAGCATGCCGGTGCCCTCCATCTCACAGCCATAAACAGTTCATATGCTCTGGATCCTCACGGTATATACAACGGTGCGTGGAGATTTTTTCAAAAATATATAGCCGAAAAAAGGCATAGGAGAGAACGCCACCCATCGCATTTACCTCAATGCTAGTTACAACCCGAAGTATCTTTGACTCCGTACTCTCATTGCCAGGCATTTGCAGCTAGGACTTGATGGGTGAAGAGGAAGGTGACGTGGCGGGGCAAGTGAGGCAGATTTGTCACGGTGGGAAGAGCAGAAAGGATAAGGATAAGAGAGTATGTGGGGTGAATGAAATGGATAAAAGGATTGACCAGTTGGGCTGGTTACGTAGGGAAAGGGGAGGAGCGGGGCTCCTAGAACGGTTCGCTCTGCTTAAGGAGATGTATTCGTGCTAGTCAAACACCACAACCGACCATTTATTAACAATAGCTGCTTGTAAATATGAACGGAGCGTTTAAATAATTATTTGTAAATTACTAAAATAGAAGTTTTGAATAGTTGCTCTAGAAAACAAAGCATATTAATAAATTTAGTTTGGTTCATGATTTTTCATTTTCGTAAGTGTACTATGGCACCCTCTTTTAATCTTCAAAACAAAATAGAGGTTCTAGAGAAAATCTGGAAATTATTCGCATATTTTAAAAATAAAGCAAAACCTCAAACATTTTACCACAAAGAAAGCAGAAGTACCGCACTAAAATATATATTACTCCAAAATGTTTTAATTACATTGTAATAATCAATGAACAAATTTTTGTCACAATTACACAAGATATAAAATTATTATTTATGTTTGTATATTACATTAGCAGGACATTTTGTGTTCATAAAATTTAAGTTATTGGATCATTATGATTGCAAAAGAACTAGTATTTACAAAAAATTTTGTTAGTTGTTACTGGGATTACAAATTATTAATTTACTGGTAAAGAATTCGCAAGGTTGGCAACTGATTACTTCGTTAATGTTGTCTTTTCTACCCCCAGCGATGTTAATAATAGTACACATAAAATGTTTAATTAATACATTGCATTAATTAATTACATGAAATGTTGAATTGTAATTATATATGAACATATTAATTGATTTGAAAGTAAATATAAATGCACTCATTATTAAATAAATGTAATAAATTTAGTTTAAGAATGAAATGTAGTTATATTACTTGAACATACATTTTTATATATAATATAAAATAACATACAATATAACAGCAATACGTTGAGAGAAATTCCTTTAATAGAGTCGCGTATATGTAAATGGTAAATGTAAACTGTTTTGTATTTTGAGTGAGCAAGCCAATGGCGACAAAAGCGTTGTACAACCTCGAAAATTTCACTCATCAGCAAAAAATGAATGAATTTTCACAACGGAAGGTTGAAGATGATGGAGAGGTTTGAGAGTTAATTGCGAGCACCGGTGGGTAATTGAGTGGCATTAGTGATGGTCTGCAAAAGTACTTCCCCGACTGGGGACGGCCTCAATTAATGTACAGAAGCACGGTTAGCGACGGGCATCAGATTACAGCGACAAAGGCACAAAATACAGTAGTTTAACAGAAGGCAGCACAATGCAGGAGAAATCAATTTCCTATAATTTATCACCGCGGCCATGTTTTGAATTGTAGCGTTGGAACGCTTTCTATTGAATATAAAGCTCGTATGAATGAGCAATTCAATGAACTGTCCACGACAAGTATTGCGCAGACAATGAAATATTTCGTTGTCTTAGGGTGAGGAGGGAAGTCTTTAATTCGAAATAGCGTTATTTGAAACTTTAAAACGTGTCCATTATTGTGGTATTTCTGCTTTCTGTTCAGTAATGGTACGTGGTAACTGTTGCTGCTGAGTTCTATAGCGATCAGTGACAACTCGTATTTCGCTTTCATGGCCGACTTAATCTCATATCTGGATTTTCTAGTTATAACATTTCGTTTTGGTGGCTTACGCATTCAATTTTCGCAATTGTTGCGAGCGGTCTATGAAATTTTTACGATGTCAGCGTCGCCCAAACGGAAAGTAAATCGCTAAAAATATTCATTTGAATTTCCAATTGCGTGTTGTTGCGTCCCTAAAAATATACTGCACGGAAATGTTATACGCAACGTTAAAAGTCATCAGGTTTCAGACAATAAATATTGCATGAACGATACATCTCCCTTTTTCAAACCACATTCATGGCGTATCAATGTTAATTTCATCATATATAAATATATATTGGATAATCATGCAACAGGTCATGTCTGACAACTAGTTTCGAATGCTCAAAGAACATTCCAATTATTCTGAATGAAAGAAAAACACGCAAACTTGTTTTTACGAGAATTTAAATCATCAAAACTATTATACTAAAGCAAACTACATATTTTTCATTATGCATTAGAAACTTTCCTGAATATAGTCAACTTTTGGAACTTATTTTTGTTCACATTTTCTTCAATCAAGATAGTCTGGAAGTAAAGAAGTGAGTAAATACTCGACAACGGAATTTAATTTACAACTCAGAATAAATTTCTCTTTGGAAACTAAAACTCAAGCAGATGCAAAAAAAAATTGCATGTATTATCAATGAATAGTGAACACTATTATTTTATTGAGATAAAACTAAAACATATTCACTATCATTTTCTTTCACAAAATATAACCTACCCCTGCGGTGACCATAATTTCATAGGAGAGCGAATGTGAAAGAAAACAGCTGTCGGTTCATAATTACTTTTATCTGCACTGCAGTGTTAAGAGGATTTCACAATGTTTATTTGAAGCTTATTTCCTAAATAAACAAAAATATTTTTTTCACAATTTGCTTGTTAATTTGACTAAAAGAGTCAAACTACATCATTCATTTTCTTTCATTCGTAGATGCACTTAGTATCTCGTTTGGAATGTAGAATATGAAGCAGAAAAAGCAGATTTAGTTCCCGTTTGTTTCCCTACCAGAATTTATAATAATAATAGTAATAATAATAATAATTATTATTATTATTATTATTATTATAACAATCCGAGATTTCTGGCAATTATTTTGTCAAATAAAAATGCAAAAAGTATCTTTTTGGTAAAATATTAGGGAAAAATGCACGCACACTATGAAAAAGCAACATTTAAAAATAATTATTTGTCGAATGTATTGTCGTTGTGTATTGTTTTCATTCTGCAACCTGTCTGTTATTGCCAGTACCGAAAAGGGAGCATCGTATGAAGAGCGCTCTGTGTATGATAGGTATCGGATATCACAGTCAAAAATGGGATGGTATTCCTCAATAACGAACAAAACCTGTCTCCTTCAATACAAAAGTTAAACATCTTGACTGATATCATCTTTCTTTCTCTTTCAGATTTTTAATCCTACCTGACCATTATCAGTGAGAAACGTCGATGATGGGACGACTATTGGGGGAATTCTGGTCGTATTTATTATAGTGATAGAGGTGCATCAGCTATACACATCTCTTGAAGTCACCAAAAATCGTAGGACGCGCTAGGAATGTCGTTTTGTGTGGAATATTTCAGGTGAGAACACTAGCGGCAGAAATTATGTTGGTAGGACGAGCTGCAGCTCATAACTAAAAAAAACGTAAATAACGAATTCACCACAACCATAAAAGGTGTGGGAAGTGTCCCCTTCACTTGTTTCCCAGGGATCTTGTTACTACCAACTTAAATGCAACTTTTGATAGGACGCCCTGACTCGGCTCAGTGCGGAGAGACTTGCCTGGTGCGCTGTGTTACAATAATAAGGAACAAACATTCAAAAATTGTCATGTCCTTTTGGCAAAAATTGTTCTGTTGTTTTTACCTGGAATTACATTTCCAGAAAAAATGAGATGTCTTACAATACAACAATACATTATGTAGTACACTATTCGTTGAGTTAGGGACAGTGTTGACAAGTGTAAAGTTTGTGCTATAATTTTCATTGCACAGGAAAAGAGTGACGTGGGCATGTCACGGTTTGAATGTTTGCTCCTCAGTTATTCTTCCCGGTTCTCTCGCTAGGTGCATAGTGAACCCCCGCTCTCCGCCTTTCTCAGCCGCGCCTCTCCTTCGGACTTGCACTCGAAGTGGCTCACCCGGTGCTCTCGTAATCGACGGCAACTCCGCCCGCGCATGCGCAGTCCCCCGACGGCTCCACCCCGTCAGCGCTCGCTCTGCGGCGCGGACGCTGCACCGAGCTGGAGGCTAACTCCCGCGCGCAGATAATCCCCCCCCCCGCGAACCCATGGATCTTGCATAAAGACCCGCACGGCTCGAGGCTTCCCTTTAAAGATTCTTCTTTAAGTGCGCCCGCATCTTCCATCTTCCTCCGAAAATCCCATCCTGTTAATTGATGTTGGGGAACTGAGCGCTAAAGAATTTAAGTAATTACATTTTTAATGAGCCCTAGATAACCGTGCAAGCCATCCGCAACATGCAGTTTTTGGTGAACGACTCGACAGTTGGGCGTGCCGTTGCGGGAGGGGCGATGAAAGCTAAATGTCGGAGTGAAGGAGCAAGTTGGAGAAAACTGATTTGGAAAGAACGAAAGTTCGCGATATTTCTCTTTACATTGCTCCGGATATATTTAACGGATACTGCTTCTCCAGCGGAGTTAACGAATTTCGCTGAGAGGTACGCTTTCTGTGGACGGAGTGCCCAAGGCAACTTTCCCTTTCGAGTATCTCCAGGGATAAGTCTAGAGAGGAAAGGTGGCGATATATTTCACCAAATGTAACAAATATCTTGTTTACGTTATGCCAGCATGCAAAGTTTTCTCTCACAAATTCAACTGCAAAATACTTGAAAAAGTTTGTTCTATGGTGGTCTTTCAATTGTTTCTTCTTAAGCCCAAAAGTTGAAAAACAAATTTGCTAATTTTTGAATTACATTAATTACTAGACTCGATGAACCTATTATTAATTTAATTGTTTAGGACGATTATAGTTCTCCTTATTATCGATTTAAAAATACGTATCGATTAACTATACGTATCGAACTATTTAGTGTCGATTAAAATACATTATTAATATCGATTTTTTATTATTCTTAATTTTAATTATTTTAAATTATTAATAGATTTCTTATTATCGTTTTTAGGATATTTGCATACCTTTTATCTATTAAATTAGTACAAGATGCTTTTCGAAGGCAACTTTATGTTGTTAAGCAAAGTGGAATTTAGTGGAGAAAAGGGGCGAAATATAAATATTTATTTTTTATATTTGTGATTAAACTGTCGCTCTTTTTCTCTTTTGCTGTGATCCATTAAACAAACTATGACACTTGTTTTATCTGGACAGTAAATCCATATTGATTATTGTCCTCAATAAAATATGTACATTTTCTGATATTTATAGACTAAATAAATTGATAATAGTTCTAAGCCATGTCAAGTTCATTCTGAGAAATAAGATGCTTCCATCCTAAACTCCTTGTCTCCTACTAAAGTAGAAATGTCTTCATAATACAGTGTCATTTATTGCTCCAGACCACAATATGCTTTAAATCTCGATATAGCACGAAGGTTAGTAGGTTATTATATTTTTGTAAGAATGTATATTGTATAGAATTGTCATGAGCCAAGTCCTTCAACTAAATGTCACCTGACCAAGAATAAACGATTATCGATTCCCTTCAGTAGCGTTTTCTATCGATTACGCGATGACAACGATGGAGTTTGGAGTTGATATTTGTCGTAAAGGATTGAAGTCGATGTAATCATATTATTGAAAATGAACATTTATGAACATTACTAAATTACATTTGATCATTTTTTCACAATATTTTACAGAGATGGGTTGTGAGAGCTTGAAGTTCACGAAACAAAATTACTTTTTGTTTGTGCTCGGTATAGGTGTTTGGTTTCTGGTATATACACACAAAAGGTAAATAACATGCAAATAATAAACTGAAATAAGAGAGAAGTTTCTTCTCCGATTAATAGTTAATGTTCACGTAAATGCATCAGTACTATTTGACATGTTCTTTACATTATTCAGATCAAACATTATTTTATGTTCAATAACGTGAAAAGAGATAGTCCTTGTTATGTCTAACTTCGAAATTACGTGAGAATACAAGTCCACGTTAATGTGTTATATTTGGGAAATAGTTTGAATATACCTCACAAGTTTCTTGTCACCTATGTCAAATAATTATGCACGTACAATTAATATGTTTATATGCAGTGACATTTGACATATACGCAACTTCGAAATGGACCGTCAATTCCATGTTTCTGTTCGCTATCAGATACAAACACCTTTCATTTTCTGTTCCACAAAACAGAGAAGTTGTAAAAGTTCAACGGTGTTTGTGAGTGAGTGAGGACATGCTAACAAGCAATTAGTAGGAATAAAGCAAACACCCAAAGCCAACGAAGCATTGCCAGTCGTGGTGAAGATGATGTGCCGTTTACTACGTGGTACGTACTAAATTAAATTTTCTCAAGCTGTAGGCAAGATTGCCTCTATTAGTTCGGTACACAGATGTTTAATTTTGACGTTTGGTAATAAAATAATGTAGCTTTTATGCAGTAGATAACACCTTTTGTACCAATTTTTCCACAAGCTCACTTATTCTCAGTTGTTTTATACATTTTTGCGTGTCTCACGACGAAACTTACGGTACGGTCCGCAATGGGGCTAAATTCGCATTGTGGAGTGCGACTTTTTCGTTCAGACCCGGCAAAATTTGTAGAATAAGAGTTGATTGTACGGTTTTGGGACAACTATTAAAATAGTTAACTATAGAAGAAACTAATGAGATTAATTGAGTCGCCGTGTTGGAAAACCAATATTAACTGCAGATAACTGTTCCGTGCTCTACCCTCTGCTCTCTGAAGATTCCACGAAAGAAAAAGTTGGTACAGTTTTTGATTGTCCTTTGTCAACACATTTATTCTTTGCTTAGCACTTCTTACACATTGTTACCTGTTGATGCCGATTTCGAATTATCATGATTTCTCGCAAACACGTTGGTGGATTAGATGTTGAAAATCTCGATTCCAATAATTTTGTATTGTGCCAAGTGTATTCTCTTTTGGTATATAATAATATCCTCGATTAATACATTTATTATCATGTTCACAGTTCGTAAAAATTAGCTAAAATGATATTAAAACAATTTAAATTTTCTGTTATTTACGGATTAGCTAGTTAATTAAATTATCGAGAAGCACTTCAAGAAAAAATCTGTCATCTTAATTTCTATGTAACATATTTTATTATGTTAAACATATACTAACAGAAATTTATATTAGAGTAAAAATGAGTCTTTTTCGTTAAATAATTTATGAAAAAAACGTTTTAGAATACTGTAGCACTTTGGCGAAGAATTGGAGAAAAATTCTTGTAAAAATTCACTTAGTCCCTCCGCAATTTTTTCTATGACACCCTTAAAGATGTCCATAGAAGAAAATTTATCCTTAAAGTAGACATAAAACAGAACGTAAAAGATCACACACTGAGAGAGAGAGAGGATACATGTACATATGCGAGACTGATTTTTATTTTCTCGCGACTTAGTAGAGAGAAAGATCTGTAATGCTGCACAAAAAATGGCAAATTTCGTGTAGTAAACCGCTCATTACAGAGCTATGGTAACGAAAAAAGTAATAAGTTTAGTTGCTTAATTTAGAACAAAAGTCCCTCCGTCTCTGTCCGTCTTTGAACAATGCTAGTGGATAAACCGTTCAGCCGATTTCTTTCAAAATTGATATATCCCAATGAATCTGGCTCATGTCGCGGACCCTTGAATTTGAAACCGATATTTGGGAGGTATTTTACATCAAGACCCTCAGATATTTAAAAAAAAATCCCTCATTATTTTTCATTAATTTTTTTATTGGATATTGTAAAGAACTTTCAAGAGAATGGTTCAGACCACATGCTTTCAAGAAATCCAAATTTTACGAAAATTTCAAAAGTTCAAACATTTTCGGCGTCTTCCTACAACTACAATTATTAGGAGAGACTTTTTCGCTTAACAAAATGTGTTCCTTAAAGACAGAGTTTGAAATAAGGTCATGTACAATTTTTCAAAAGTTCTTTTTGCGTAATTTTGCATAAAAATCTGGGCGAGATAGTATGTGCTGTTTTACCACCTCTAGTTTAATGTTATACGTTAATGCCCAAACAGAACAATGTCGGGCAATCGTTTTATGCTCCCCAAAGTGTTCGAACTGATTTTGTTTTTTATGTGTTTGATAATCGTACTAACAACTTTTCATTTATTAGTGCTATTTGACCTTGAATTTTCTGTTTAAATACAATTTTAGTAGCTATGAAGTAAAACACGTGTTTTTCGAACGCTATTTTTCGTACCATTCGCTTTAGTAGCACTTTTTTGTTCCATGTTTACGCCTATCTGGTTCGTTGTTGTACAAAACATGCTACCAAACCAGTCAATCTGTCCGCGTGAGTAGATCACTAATTCCTCAGAATCGAGTGCCCACATTAAGCATTCCAAGCGTTGAATGCCTTTATTTTTCGGTTAGTAAGCATCAACATGCGCGTTCAGTTGAAATAAATTGTAAAAATTATTTTTTTTCTGCCGATTTATTGAGTGCAACTGCTAAACAAGTCACCAAAGCAGAAAAAATGTTCTGAGTGGCAGTCCTTTGATAAGTACTGAGAGATATACGCCAGAATTAATGCCGTAAAATGTACTTTTTGTTAAAGTGTGGGAAACGGATTGATTAAATTCAATTATTTCTTGTTGGGAGTATTTTTATTGCGATTTTCGTACATTCGGACTAACAATAAGGTCACAAAGCCGATGAATTATCCGTCATTTGTTACACGGGCAACTGCAAACGAATCATCGAACAAATATTCTCATAATTCTAAAGCTATTTTTTTCATTATTTCTGAAAAGCACTCTCAAGACCATCTACAAGTATTGCAGATGTTCTTAGTTTTGTAGAGGTCTCTTCAGGTAATTTCGAGGCAAATTGAACCAGCAGAACCAAACGAAATCTCATTCCTCGAGAGCCGAGCAATTTAAAGACAATGTTTAAAATATTCGTTTTCGTTTATTACTTATTACGTGGAATGCACGTACTACCATTTTTACTTTTCCTTATTTAAATTCATAGTATTTTTGAAGACACAATTATAACTATTGTAATATTTTATAATTTTGAACAATAGCTAGAATCCAGCTGCAACAACACACAGCTTTTATTTTAAACATTATATACATTTTTTATAACCTTCGCTTCGTATAGCTGGCGACACAGCGCAATGCCTTGCCCGGCAGGTACAATTCATTATGTTTTGTTCATTATTTCAAGTGCTGGCTGCCACCGCTTCAACCCCGACCAGTAAGCCATTCCCTTTGACGTTCAACGAGGGAGCGGTTGGCCTCCATCCGGTTCACAAGCCAAAGGAACTCCGTTGCATGCCACGGTTTTCTCGAATCAGGAAAAATTCTCAGAAGTGCGGTAACGAGCTTTCGAGCGCCGGCCGCTGGCGGTGAATATCACACGACACTGTGCGTAGGAGACACTGGGCGTTCGTCTCCGCAACACTCGTCAATTCGAAATTTACTAATCGAGTGCGAGAAGCCCTACCAGGCAGGGGGCGAGGCGGGGAGGCTGGAAGTAAATTTACGCGAAGCGGATCGCTCTCTTGATTTTGGCTTCTTTAGTGCCCGATCACCTTCGCTGGAGCTCTGTTCCTTCTAAAAATTCGCCCCTAAAAATGTGAAAACAGGTTAAGCACATAGCAAATCTTCAAGGAAAAAGACTCCGGCATTTTTTGGGTATTTTTTATGCGGAAATCTTTGAAGGAAATCCTCCAAGAAAATGATTTATTTATTATAAACAGGTCAAAGCAGAAGTTCTGTCTTTTTTACTTTCGTCATGATTCTCTTTACAACTAACTTTGCAAAAAGGAAGATTCATTCTAGAGACTTTGGATGAATTCTGTTAAAAAATTTGCGAGACATGACTGATGTCATGAAATACAAATCGAAAACGACTGAGCATCAAAGACACACGTAATCAAAAGATCGGGTAAATCCGGTTTCTAGGCCAAAAATAATTGAATTTGGTTCGAGATTTTTCGGCATCTTGCCTCCTCCACGGCCGTAAGGAAACGACCACACACGTTGGGAAATTCCTCAAGACTTGAACTGTTCGGGGCAAGTCCCGCTCTTCTATGGAAACTTCAACTCCGCGCGCCAGCCAATAATCCTCCACGAGTGCCATTCGGCTGCAGAGGATAACAAGTCAGGGTAAAGCTCAAGTCTTTTGATACGAGCCATGTTTACTCCCTCAGATCAATCAAACCTAACAAAGTCGAAACTCAGAGTCTTTCGTAGACGACATAAATACCAACTGTAGAGCAGCTCGATGCTGCGATCCGTTGAACTCAAGTCTTTTATCATCTACAATTTCGAGGCAACCGACCGCTACCGGTTCTCATGATAGCCACAATTCGTCGGTTCACCTCGACCAGGTACACAGGGCAGACTGTGATGTAAATGAAAGTGGGGAGTCAGTACCAGGGCGGTTCATAGGCGAGGCGTGGGATGTTGCGCCTGAGTAATGTAAACTAAATTTCGCCTGCCGACGACCTGATTTCCGTTCGCGCCCACTGAGCTTCAATGAAGCGCTGCGAACAAAAGGCATCCGCCGCCTTGGCGCCATTCCGCCAGCCGACCAGCCGCTGGGCCGGCCCGAGGCGGTCATTTCCTCGCCGAAGACTATGGTCACAAACTTGGAGGGAACCTACTATCTATTACACCTTCCGAACTCCTCGCAACCCACAAGTGACAATTCATTGATGTAAGATGATCAAAGAGCAGAGGTGACTGAGGATGGAATAACCGCATTTTATTTCCTTTTCATTTAGTTTGTTATTATCAAAATTTCAGTACTTTTTCCATTCCAATTCTCTACTGAAATATTCGTATCCTGTATACGACCGTATACGTATTTCACAGAGTTATATTACAAGACACATTATGTTACATATACAGAATGTCTCGAAATAAAATATCACCACCTTTTAAGGAAGAAACAAAGTTTGAAGATGAACCCTTTTCGCCGTACATAACGACATTTACCGCAGACAACTTGTCATGTACTAGTGTTTCGCATGTTACATTCTGCCGTGTGCATGCCATGGCACATTTTTAACGTCGTTTTATGATATGTCCCACCATATGTTCATTACAGCCACAAAACGTCCTAATCTTCGACTCATTAGATCCATTTACATGTAATATACTGATGTAATGCAATGTTTTCCCTGATCCTTTGAAAAACTGGTGAGATGGCTTCTTTTTTTATATAAATGTGGGTTTACTATCTCCGACAGTTATCTTCAGCTTGCTGAAAAATATAATTATTTAAATAATTGATTTGAAAATACTTTTTTATTTAGCGGGAGCGATTATTTTCGTAACAATTAATGCAAAATATGTTTGGTGGTTACATGAAGTCGTAAGGCTTCCAAAGCTCACGAAAACCTGCACAGACAGCACTTCTCTCAGTAAGATGTCGCATATTAAACTGTTTTTGATCGTTAAGAATTATTTATTTACTATGTAATGTTCTCGAGGAAAATTCGTATAACATTGATGCTGATGAATACAAAAATATACAATTTTTCCATACTCAATTAACATTAGTATAACTGTACCCAATTTTCCCAAGTTCCCAATTTTGAGTCTCATATTTGTACAATGTGTCTATGAGTACCACCAATAAAATAATCTCGCTTTACACTTTGCGTAGTATATAACACCATCACCTTGGATTTATGTAAAAACATTAATTTTAATTTTTGTTAATAACTTCTTGCACATTGTTTTCTAACCTCCCTTTCGTATCCAAGATTCTCTTTAACTATTAAGGAAATTATTTGAATGGCACCTAATTACAAAGAAGGTAAAATTGTTACGTAAGTTTTTAAGACATTTGTTTCGCAGTTTGAGAATGAATCATCTTCAATTCAATTCTCATAGAACTGTGCAACTCTTTGTTATAAAAAAGTTCACTATTAAGAGAACAATACACTTTTTTAAATTTATTTCATCAGATCAGTGGAATTATCACTTGGCAGGCGAGTATTAGCTTTAATACGAACCAACAGGGGCACGAAGTTACAATTAAATGCGCAATCGCACTATCAAACCCCTATTTCTGAACGAGGACATCCCCACCCTACGATGATTTTTGTTGATTTATTAAAATTGAATGTAACAAGAAAGAAAGCCATATATATATATATATCATATATATATATTAATATATATCTTATATATGAGAAAGAGAGAAGAGAAGAGAGAGAGAGGAGAGAGAAGTGGCACAAATATTCTAATTTATGGACAAGAACAACTGTTTTTGGGAGACGGGGATTTACTTTCTTGTAAGGAGCAACGCTCGTTTTTCCCGAGATGACTGGAGCCAGAGGGGTAGTTTGGAGGTTCAGAAAGTATCGTTAACGAGGCGACAAGTAGCGAAATGCAGATCTGTAATTTGGTTCCATGCCTAGTTCTGGCATGCATTACACTCAATAGCAGTTTCGTAACGTGTATTCCCGGGTGGCGGCAGGGCTGGGTGGCGCGGCGCTGTGCCTGTGCCTCCGCCGCCGCGCCCTCGCCCCGCGCGTTTCCTGCTGCCGAGCCGTGCGGGAGATCTGCTGGCTGCGGGGGCGCTGGCGGCGCAGCGTGCGGCGCGCGCTGGCGCGGCGGGGGCGGGGGCGGCCGGGGCCGGCGGCGTGCTGGTGGCGGCGCCCGGCGCCCTCGACGCTCCGGCCCTCGGGAGGCTCCGCGACGTCGCTGTCGCCCCGCTTCTGGTCTGTTGGTGGATTCATTCTCTCCTTGGCAAGCCTCGATCCCTTTCCAACAACTACCGGAGTAGTACCCTAACAAACCCGCTACTGACCGCGCTCATTTTGTTTTCTTCATTGTGCTGTACACTACTTCACGTGTCGGGATTCCAGTCGCAAGCAAACGTTTTTTGCCGGTTGGAGCGGTAAAGAGAGATACCTGGAGTAGAAAATGCAGCAATTCAGCGTGAGGGTCGACACCCGATCTCACTTTACAGAGGGAGAATAACGGTAATACTTCTCGAGATATAACATGCATTAACGTAACGAGAACAATCAATTAATGTACTGGTGACGCGTCAGGGAACAAAGTTTTCATTCACTCACTCATTTATACACTCACTCATTCATCACTCACTCATTTATTCACTCACCCATTCACTCACTCATTCAGTCATTTATTAACTCACTCACTCGTCACTCACTCACACATTCACGCACTCACACATTCACGCACTCATTAACTCATTCATTCACTAACTCCTAAGTATTTTACAAATATAGTCTTACACTCGTTCACTCTTTCTCTCATTAATTTTACATTCAAGCATTCCTTCGTTCAGCATACTTTCGTTCATCGTTCCTTCCTTCATCGTTCCTTCCTTCATCGTTCCTTCCTTCATCGTTCCTTCCTTCATCGGTCCTTCGTTCATCCTTCCTTCGTTCATCGGTCCTTCGTTCGTTCATTAGTTTGCTTATTCAATCTTCCTCAATCATTTTTTGACTCATTCATTCTTTCAATCATTTATTCTTTCATTCCCTGACACGCAGGTAGTGGCAGCGCGCGGGGGATCCACGTGGGAGGCGCGCCTGCGGGACGCGGCGCTGCGGCGGCCGTGCGTCGTGGCGCTGCTGCTGGCGCCGGGGGGCGACGCCTCCGCCCAGCTGCGCCGGCTGCTGCCCAGGCTGCAAGCGACGCGCGCGCTCTGGGACGCCCGCGCCCGCCTGCTTCTGCTGCACGCCGCCGCCGCGCCCCCACAGGACGCCCGGAAGTGCTCGAGAACGGGCGAAACTCTAAGCGGTCAAGGCGAATCTCATAACCTCGCAAACCTCTCAACAATCAACACTTCTCATTTAAATGCCCAAAGCAAGCACGATTCTTGTAATCACATCTCAAGAATGAGCGCATCTCACCTTACAACGCGAAACGAGAAAGATGATTCTCATAATTACCCCCTACGTAAAAACACTTCTTACAGGCATGTTGAATGTGAGCAAGACGATTCTCATAACCGCCTCCCGGGAATAAGCACCTGCCGACTGAAATTACAAGACGGAACATCAGAAGAGCATCACTGTCTATCGAGGACTGAAGAAAGGCGTACACAAAGAGAAGAATCAAGAAACATTACACAAAATGATCCACGGGCGACGAACCTTTGCCAACTTCTCAAACACTACGCAGTCATAGATGCTACATTTATTACGTGGCATCAGTCCCCGAACACTATACGTATTTCTGAGGAAACGCTGATATCCCAGGCCTTTCCCAGCTTTGAGGGGGTGCCTGTGAGATTCCTTACTACGTCCCTCCTTCCAATGTTCGACAATGATGTTGGGACTGGATGGAAAACTCGAGGAAGAGATGCCCACTTGATAAAAACGATCGCGACGCATTCTGGAATGAAATGGTCGCATTACTTCGTTCCACTCACAAAAATGGGGGCTCGATACGAAAACAGAACCTGGGTTGGTGGAATGAAAATTTTAGCAGAAGGAAAATTAGATGTTTTCGGGATTCCTATTATAAGGGTCGCATACTGGCAAGATGCAATAGAGTTCCTTTACCCGTACACTCAGAGCGATTATTGCTTCGGTGTTCGCGCAGCTACATCGGAGAGAAATTTACCCCTCCGAGCGTTCTCTGCTGTTACATGGGCTATAACAGGAATCTCGCTATTAGCAGTTATATTTACTTTGTCATTGGGTAAATGTTCTTTTCAGGTTGCTTGGTTTGAAACCCTACGAACATTTTTAGGATGTGGGATCAATTCTAACGGAACCTTCA
This sequence comes from Gryllus bimaculatus, assembly GCA_017312745.1. NCBI lineage: Eukaryota > Metazoa > Arthropoda > Insecta > Orthoptera > Gryllidae > Gryllus > Gryllus bimaculatus. The sequence continues at coordinate 1,069,219 of BOPP01000199.1, forward strand.
CCATGACACTTCTGTTATTAACTTTATACCTTTTTAGTATGGTAATTTTGTCAGCGTTTAATGGTTGTCTACTCAGCTTCTTAGTAGTTCCTCGGCCCGGTAAGAATCGTGAGACGTTAGAAGACGTACTCCAGACCACCGATGAAATATTTGTTTCTGAATCGTTTAAGGAATTTCTAAGAAACTATCCAGAGTCAGATGTTGTTTACCAACTCTGGAAAAAAGCGACAATATTTCAAACATCCCAAGAGATGATGGTCATAGCCCAGAAAATAGCCAGAGATTCTAAAAAAGCGCTGATATATACAACCGTTACATTGCATTTCCTGCAACACCTCGGCATTACAACCCATAACGGTCTGTCATTGCTCCACATCGTGCCTAGCTGCGTGGTGGCTCCGAACCACATGAACACGATTGTGCGCCGGGGATGGCCCTTCGCGCAGAGACTCAGCGACCTCATCCACAGGTGCTTGGAAACAGGAGTCATTCAAAAGCTTCACGAAAACACCTGGAATGAGTACCCCGAACTGGGAATGCTCAGAGTCGTGAGAAACGTTGAAAGTAGTACTGAAGGGTCTCTTTCCATTGAAGATTTTCTTTGGGCGTACTGGGTGCTTTTCACAGGGCTGACTCTAAGTAGTTTTACTTTTCTCACTGAAAATATGAGTTTCATGAATGTACACAGAAAATACCAATGTAAGTGAAATACGTCAGAAGATAAGTACATTCAATCGAACTATATAAATAGTCAGGAATAACTCTATGGAATAATCATGAAGTATGTAACGTACATCACTAAAATAGCTCTTTACTTTTTCGTTTGTTTCGTGATTAATATTTACACCATTGAAGTAAATTTCTGATATAAAATTAAATTTAATCAATTATAAATAATAAGATAAAGCTTAATATTATTTTAAAACGTATCATTATGTACAATTGTTACTACTCAAACTACACAAGTTACTATTTTCACACGATTGCTTTTTTGCAATGTGTATGTTGTAGATTTTCATGTTCAGGATAAAATAAACTTGTAACTTTCTATAACTGATTTTTTTAATAATGTAACGTGTTTTCGCACAACAATCTGATCGTGATATATCACTAGTACCTACGATGATATCAATCAGGAATATGTAAAATCGCAACATAATGAATGATTTCGAAATGTTAGCATTTCGAATACTTTTCTATGAAGTGTATAGCCTATCTGAAGTTATTAATCAATAATGACACATTTTACCACATCAAAAAGGTATTTCTTTTATAATTTTTAGCATACAATTCCCCTAATGAATTCTATAAAATTTAACGCAACCAGACTGTCGTCATATATTGTAGTACATTGTCCTTCACAGAGACATATTAAATGTACACCTATTTTAGGGAAATAGAAAAGGGTGCTCAACCTAAAACAAGCTAGTGTCAAGATTATTTCTTGCCCTTTTATATCATAAAACGTTTTTCTTTGCATGTGGTACATTTTACTAGTAAGTAAATAAAACCGACAACGAATTGAAATTATAACATTCATAACACAATTAATATAAAATAATTCTATTTTGAAGCACTTACAGAGTTGTCAGATAACATAAAGATCCTCTTATCCTTATATAAAACACTTCCCCAAATTGTTAAGGAAAGTACGGAGAATATTAGGGAATGACCACATTTACGAAAATAAAATGTTTTCATTTAATGGACTGCGGAGTCCCTTTCCACCATTTTCAGAAGGGTCACGGCCCCCTTAGCCCCCTGGGCTCATTATTATGGGAAAGTATATTTATATTCTGTCACTTCATATAAATCTCCATCAGGTGGTCCTCTCATTGCGTTATTAATATATTTCATATTGATTTTTAATTCAATCTTCAGTTTCCAGCCGTATCAACACAAATATACCCTTCACAAATATATATTAAGGCGTTCATAATATATACGTAAATGTTCATAATCTATGTTCGATGGATAATTAATGGGGTTCATACAGATATTTCAAACAGTTGTAACCTCATAAATGATAACACCTAGTTCCATTTTTACATAACGCTTTTGTTCAGCATACTATAAAGACACCTTCTAAAGTAATATTTATCGTTCGTTTTAAAACAGTGTACTCCAACCAGTCCAACTGGAGAAATGAAGTTAATTGAACGGATCGTTTACTAACTAATGTAGCTCTAGCTGGACGTGAATACATCACATACTTCAACTGCAGGTTGATTGGTAAAACCGTACAAGAAAAAAACCCTCAAATTTGTGTTTTCTCGTTGCGAACAGAATACAGCAGCGCGTGCTTAAAGGTTAATGGAATATGTGTTCCCGAGAAAGTGATTTTTCCGCATCGCCCATCCTCTCCCTTTTTCTTGCCCAGCGCGCCCTTTCCCTCGCGGCGCTCCAGAGCGAGCACAGGGCAGGGGGAGGGGGGGGGCAGGGAGGATAACATACGACTTCCTGCGCGCAGACAGTTGGAACGAGGCGCGAACGCGCGCAACGGCGCTGCGGGCGGCGGCGGCGGCGGCGGCGGCGGCGGCGGCGGCCGGCGGCGGCGCGGCTCTGGCGAGGCGCGGCGGCGGCCGGCGAGCGATCGGCCGGCGGCCGGCGCGGCGGCGGCGGCGGCGGGCCGGCGGCCGGCCGGCGGGGCGGCGGCGGTGGTAGGCTGAGCTCGCCCCCGCAAGACGCCCAGACTGCCGCCCCGCCTAAGCCCTAGGCCATAACAGGCCCCCCCCCCCCCCCCCCCCCACACACACACTGGCCGTGGTGCGTGATTTAAGGGCAGGGCATACCCTCGCGCCCAGACGCACGCATAGATAGTCGGACAAGAGGACTCGTAATAATGGATAAGGCCCGATTGATCGAAATTCCGATTTGCTTTTCCGCTCAAAGATTGATTTAATCCTTTTTATATTTATATTTATAAAATTTAGAATTATAAATATTTATAAATTATTTATAAGTTTTATTCATTTAGTTAAGAAAACTGTATCACGTGAATTTGTACAGGCTATTGTTGTATAATTCTTTATCATAATAAAACATTGAATACATTTTCTCTCAGTATATGGCCTCAAAGAGTACGTCCGGTCTCTGACATGTGTGGTAGTGTACGGAGAGCATACAAGTATGTGTGTGGGTAAGTAAGAGGATAGAATAGGACAAGAAAGACGAGGAGAGATCGCACGTGGTTTGATTGGGTTAAAATTCTTCTTCAGACAGAGAGGCTGATCTCAACTCTGCTATCTAGCCAACGTCAAAATGCAGCCACCGTGGGCACATGATCCCTAGGATCCCCGGTCAATGACATCATGCTCTTAGCCACCTAAGCCGGTTGACAGCTCAGTGCACCTCGACTGATGTGCTTAAGGGCATGAAACACATTCCTAACACTTCGAACGTATGAGCTGAGAGGTTAGTCATACTAGTACGTGGTCGAATTCATCTTTCCTCGATAATAATGTTGTTTATTTGCTTTTGATCTTTGTATTTAAAACACTAATACTTTTCTCAATCAGAAGGGACGCCCTCACCCACAGCCATAGGCACAACAGCAACCCCCACGGCACGGGAGGTGTGATTGAAAAGCAATATTCATCGTCGAGAAAGTTTAATCGGTATAACTCAAATGTTCTGGCAACAATGTTATTTGTTTGTTTTATGTAATTGTGCACAGTTCAGGGTAGCAAGGATGGATGAGAAAAAGACGTCCTTTTTGGATCTCTGCAGCGAAAGGAAGAAAAGGCTCTGTGTGGAGCAAATAAGCGAAATAGTTCAAGGACGTATTTAAATTAATAAGGAAATATATATTTATCAATTTGAGAGAAATATTTGTAAGCATTGCATACATACATAGAAGCATTCATAAACGATTGCAGGTTGACTAGTGTATACGATTTTTTTCTAGGAAAGTAGAGACTATGAGTCATCAAAGTGCAAGGAACCAAAAGAAGAGCACTAGCTGTCGGTGGAATGAATGAAATGAGAACCTGAAACGGGAATAGAACCAACGGGAATGGAAACTGTTCCGACCACACATTAATAGGTCTTCTGCACACGATCCCCTCACCGAGTAGTGGAAATTGTGCGGCCTACCGCAAAGCTGTGGGCGACATCGATTCCTAATGCGACGTAAGTGCAAAGAAACGAAAGCTCGGTACTCTGGAGCTGCGGTCGTACAACGCTCGAGCCAATGCGAAATAAACGGCCCAGTGGCAGGCGAAATTGGAAGTGGCTGTGACGGAGGCATCTCCCCCATCATTCCACGTATCTTGCACGTGCAGCCTGCAGTCCTTCCTCCAATCCATGCCCCTACCAAATTTACGCACCATCAAATCCATGTCTCCGCCAAACCCGCGTTCTTGCCAAACCCACGTCCCGCCAAATCCACGTCTCCGCCAAACCCGCGTCTCCGCCAAACTATGCGTCCCCACCATATCCACGCATCCGCAAAATTTACACTCCCGCCAAATCCATTTCCCGGCCAAATTCACGCCCTGTCCCAATTCGCGTCCCCGCCAAATAAGAGTCCCTTCCAAATTCGCATTCCTGTCAAAACGACGCCCCTGCTACACCAGCGCCACCGCAACCCTGACGTCATCCCCATCTCCAAGAACCGAGCATCCCAGCTAATTTGATAAAGCAGAACATGGGCAGGGGCGATAACTGAGGCCGAGAACCAGGCAGGGAAGAAGACGAGGAACGAGAAGGGGGCAAGTGCGGGGAGGTCACGTCACAGGCAGCGGACGCGCCTGAGCTGCGTAGGCTGCTCCCAAGATGAATTCACGCCGCCGCGCTCACGTGCCGCACGGGATCCGGCGCGACACGTGGCTCCGGCGGCAGCCTCACGCACTTGCTATCGGCCGCGCGTCTCGCCCAGGCCTCTTTCTCACGTTTCGGAGCGCCGCGTCGCGCCGTGTGACAGGTCAAGGAGATTGCTCTCCGGTTGCCTTCTCTTTGGACAGCCCGCTCGGCCCTAAGGCTACACTTCACGGCACCTCCAAGCACACGGCGGGCAATGCATCACGAACTGGAAAGACCAGATTACTCGAGAAGGTGATGCTTTCCTCCCTGTACTGCGCGTGTCTCAAACTATCATCTTAGTCTTCCAGGCAAGGAATACTTATGCCCTGTTTTTCGTATTAATTAATAATTACATCAAGCTGCAAACCAATCACCCCACAAAAACAGCAAGAAATCCCATAGTAGGCCAACATTTTACCAGCTTCGGTGGCTCAGGGCATCAGCTAACGTCTCTGCACTTGTTGGAGAGATCCTAGGGTTTCGGTATTTGTGACTCTAGCCAGATAACTAGGTCGACTTCAGATTATTTGGTTCAGGGACTTCAGATTCCTAGCGGCGGGCTGCTTTCATCGGTTGTTTTCCGCGGTTTATCTGATTAACACCTAACGAATGCTGGAGCAGTATCCTAACAAACGGGCCGCGGACCGGGCACGACCTTTTTTTCCCTCCTCCTTGTTCAGACCACTTCCTTACATTTACATGCTCTCCACATTACACTCCACAATATAGTAGTCCAGTATGCAACTTTAAGTTAGTATCGGCTGGAAGGGGTGCCCCGCTAGTAGGAGACACAGAAATGAGGAAAATACCGCTAGCCAACATGTAAGTTGTCAACAGATATCATCATTAAGCGTGAAATCTCATTAAACTTGATAATAATACACTATACTTTCGGGATGAATAGCTCTATCAGTTAACGCACCTGGATATACTAATATTTAATCAGTCAATCGAGGTTTCAGACGATGTAGTGTGATGTCCTTACGAAGAAAGGAATGGAGGAAGAAGTCCTAGCAATGCCCTGAGCTTTTTCGGGACTACAATGTCCTGGACACATCTACTTGGGCAGTCGGATTAATTCAAGAAAAGGAATTTCATCCCTGGTCGAAAAAAAATATGAAATTGAGACATATGTAATTAATATACTACATCCAAAAAATGCAATCATTTTCTATTGTATATTTGGGCTTAGCGCCCAAGCATCCACGCGCCATCGCGCAGGCGCAGTTAGCTAAATAGCGACCGTCTGAATCGTCTTAGGTAGATCAGAGTTTAGTTGATGCCACTGCTGTGTCTATGACCACGAAGTCCGAGGGTTGGAGACCCGACAATGGCAGGATTTTTCACAATAGCTAGATAGCTAGGTCGAGATCAGACACTATTTGGTGGAGATTTCTAGCGACCAGTTGCTCTGACCGGTAGTATTCGGTGGCTTCACAGATAAACACCGGGCAAATGCCGAATCAGTATCTTAACAGCCAACAGACCTCTCGCATACCTTTCCTCCATCTTCTTCGTCCTAGCCTCCCCTCTTACTTACACACATTACGCTTACATTCACCACATTGTCACACATGTCGGGAGACTGGTCGAGATCTTAGTGCTTGAAACAGCTGAGGTGCTTGCTCGCTGGTGTGGCATACCTATTTTAAAGAAAAAATCGACATGTAGGTTGGCTCCAAATCTCGTCGACCGTAAAGATCACCGCCACCTCCCATGGTAAAACATGCACAAGTCGTACGACTCAAATGCCTTGAATTGTGAATGCGCTCGAAATCAGTAATACATTATTTAGCAATCAAAACAAACTTTCAGAACACTTATTTTCGAATACAATATTTCGCAACATTAGGTACGTAAAAACATCATTAAGAAAATGCCCAAAGCGCGTGAAAAGGAAAATTGTGTGACAGGAACATTAAATACAACAAAGTGTTTATTTATTCTGACTATCACATTCATTGCGCGTTTGAGTGCAATCAATAAAACCCCATCCAGAAATGTCCAGAAATGTACAGGGCAATTACCGTTTAACTAGTATATGTGAGGCAATCAAACATTCGATAATTCGTGGCCCAACCACCCTCGAAACCAGTATCTTCTGCGTTAAAATTAACCGTGCTTTCTTGTTGTTCGCTGTGACCCTTCACACGTGTGTGTTCGGCGTGCAGAGACCGTGTTTGTGTTTCATTTAGAACCGTAAACTAACCTGCGAGGTATTTGCAGTGTCGCAGTCAATTCAATGATCCAATCAGCCGCATTACAGCCTGTTACCTGAGCGGCGGCATAAGCGAATGCTAGTATATATGTTAAATGAGACAATGCAGATGTGGAGCCCTGCTCGCCGATATTTGCGCGCGCAACTAACTGAATAAATCCCCGCTACATCTCGCAACCACGCAGTGGATTCATATACGCAGAAAACGGTCCACATTCATTTTTTATTTGTCCAAATTACATTATTTAACACACATCAAAAGATTACTTACAATAAAAACAGCAACAATATATTTTATGACTCCTGTGAGATGGTGCGTCTGCGTGCTTCTGAAAATTATATGGCCAAATTTTGGTGTAGTGTAATATCTAGTGTTTTTGGACGAGTACCACGTCAATTTGTGCTACAGCGACGGTCACGTATGTATTCGACGCTACCGTGGTGATCGCAATCTGCCAACCTGCAATGTTCCGCGCCATAGTGCACAAACGCCACGTTTGAAGGTTTGGGGGGCACTGGCTACAATATTCGATTTCACCTCATTCATATTGACGGCAATGTAAACAGAAACCGCTACACCAGGTAAGGCTTGGAGAACGAGTTACTGCACCTTCTGCTAGCAGCTGCACATGTCATAATTGAACAGGACAAAACCCGACCGCATATGGCTAGGAATGTGCAATCTTTTTGCGAAGTACGTCGGGTACCACTGCTTCCCTACCCTGCACGTTTTCCTGACATGTCACTCACCAAACATACCTGGGATATGATCGGTCAGCAACTTGTTCGTTCTTCTGCAGCCATTGTCGATGCTTTTTTGGTCACGCATATAAGCCGCGTGGCAGTGTTTTTACCAGCAGCACGTCCAGGCTCTTTCAGAATCAATGTCACGGCGTCTAAGAGTCTCTGATGGTATGGCGTGGTGGCTTCGCATCGTAGTAAATACTCAAGGTCAAAATGCAAGTAGAGTTCTGTAAGTCTAATCATTTGTATATTGTGATATTCCTAATCTGTGAAATCAATTTTATTGTAATAGTATGTCTCCTTCTGGATGTTGCAATTTTTAAAAACATCAGTGTAGTAGATAATAAATCACGACTAATCAGGCGAAACCTGAATGCACTAATGTTCGACTAAAGTTCTTGCTGTTTAAGAGTTTGGGGAGGGGGAATGAGGAGTTACCATGCGAGCAAGCCTGCTTACTCTTTCGTTGAATGCCGCTAGCACTTTCTTCCAAACCTCATCTCCCCATAGTAATTATCCACGGAACCACATCTATCGCTGCCCGGAGGAGAATTCTAACGGCCGGCTGCCCTGATCGGTAGTTTTCAGTGCATTTTTCCAGAATTTGTTTTTTCTATAAGGAGAATCAAAACCGTTAGAACTTAGCTGCGTATGCCCCGTCAACTTCGGTGCTGACAACTCACCGCTTGTTTCACACCGGCTTCTCCCTCCGACATAAATCATTAAAATTATATTTGTGATTATATGAGAAGAAGGTGGTAATCATGCGCTCTTACGTTTAGAAAACGTATTTCAAGTATGACTTTCAATCTGTTTTATTTTGTATTTGCCCCTGTAATGACTATCGCTGTCATACTTTTGGGCTTTGTGAATATTTCATTGCGGGTTATCTTTCCATTGCGAAATACCCCGTTTTCGATTCCTGGTCAGGGAAAAAAATGTGCGCTTTCCTTGCAATGTTCTGCAAGTTGTTACTGTGTGACGATGAGAAATCTTACTTCTCTAGTTTAGAATACCAGAAATACACCGTTAGTCGTTTTTATTAAATTTTAGTTATCATGGACGTTTAAGGTGGGTTGGTGGAAGGGTGGTTTGGTGGAAGTCTCATGTTCGTAAAAAACTCACGTTTTTCGAAAATTGCAAAAGTTTAAAATTCCTCGGAGTCTTCCTACAACTAAAATATTATAGAGAAATATTTGTTCCCTTAAAGAAATCTGATCCTTAAAGATAGATTTTGAAATAAGGTGATGTAAAAGTTTTCGAAAATGTAAGTGATTCCCGTAATTTTGCATAAAAAAACGTGGCGAGGAAGTATGAGCTGTTTAATCACCACTAGTTTCTACTATTTCCGTATTTGTAGACTTAGGTACAAATATAAAAGAAGAAGAAATTTAGATTATTTTTTGTTCCAAATATTCATCACAGAACGACCTTTACATCGACTAATATTCATAGAATTAAATATACATAGATGTGTAAATTCATTCGACTAATATTCATAGATGTGTGAATTCACCTTAACTGAAATGTAGTGACTGAGTAGTGAATGTAGTGAATGTAGTAAAGTGAGTGAAATAGGATAGAAATAAAATGTAGTTAATTATAAAATAGTTCATCGACCTGCCTAAGAAATATCATATGCATACTTACAACACAAAAGACGCACAGTTCTTTCGACATCACGAAATAAACAAAGCAGCGTCTCCTTTCAGAAAAAAAACAAAGAAAGGTTGCTGTGAAACAAAATGCGGGGCAACAAAAGGTCGGAGGAGGTGAAGGAGCGGGTGAAAAGCGAGGGGCACAAAGCTCCCCTGACCTGGGCGACAGAAATAATTCCGCAACTCTTGATCTTCATTTCTTTGCCCCTTCTTCACCTCCGCCGAAAACCGCGCCCGTCCTCTTCTCTAAGTCAGTGATAAATAAGCGCGCAGAAAACGCCTCAGCGACCACCGGTGGCGAAAACAGTGCTGCGCTCTCGTAGATATTTCATTACATTAATTCGCAAAGTATATTGCAGTAATCTCGTAGATGTCACAATCTTGCAGCATTACCTACGTCGGCAATATTTCGTACTTCTAAGGAAATTTCATTTCTAAATTGATAAACGGTTTTTTTAAACCAAAGAATAATTTAATTTCATATTTTATATAATTACTCATTAGAAATTAAATCGTATTGATGATGAAAGTAGAAAAAATATTTTAGTGCGAATCTCCTCTTTTGGGAATACACCTACATATTAGATATTACAATCATAACCAAATAAATATTGCAAATTACTTCTTTTCATCACCACGTACAATTATAAATGAAAACATTAACATTAAAATTAAAAATATATCCGGAACCCAATACATATTTCATTTTTTTACACAACGTTTCTATTTTTCTTACACATTTAAAAAAAATGCCACTTACTTTCTGTTTCTCGCAAACCAACACACCTAGTTACCCTAGAGTTATTATTTGAAACATTTTTGAGGAACACTTCGGGGGAAATTTCATTTTTCAACTAATGCTAGTGTTACCCCACATGGGCATATGACTAGTACGTAGGATCAATTTGCTTTACATCTCAGGTGTAAATTGGCATTGATTAGTTTAATGAAATTGCGCTGAGTCAACAGAGAGAACTTCAGAATTCAGTTGCAGAAAACGATATTAGGATGAAAGCGTAGTCTTCCACAGTCGATGTCAGAATCTAGTTGGGTGTCCGTGAGGCTCCTCGTCCTTGGCACAGAGCCAACGTTCCAAACGTCATGTTGAGATCTCCCTCAAGCCTAGATGCATTTTGCCCTGACGAAGATCGCAGTATCTGTGTTGGTATGTATGCCCAACACGTCTTACAGACAGCCATGTAGAAACCCACATTAAGTGACAACCTCGTTACAGTCCTATGTGGAATTGAACCATTGAATCTTCCATTTCATATATCGACAACTTACTAACCCGGCTACATTACTTTAGACAGAACTTTATTTCTTAAAATTAATTTTTTGTACATTTTCAAGAGATCATAGACCATTCATTCCTCTGTCACCAAACAGGATGAAAGGTTTGACTTCGTTTCCTTTTTATCTTAACAAAAATATCTTATGTTAGAACAGTCCAACGAACTGGATGCAGGATATCGTCGCTGTAAAAAAGTCGGCATCGCTGGGTCCACTTCTCCTCTCCTGTCCCTTTTCCACTCTGATGGTGGGCCAGCTTCCATCTGTGCAAACCTCTCTCCCCAGAACTAAGGGTGCCTTTACACGGAGCCACTCAGCAGCGTTCCCGAGAAGCAGCAGAGCCCTTCCCGCACCGCCAGCGACGCGCGCCCCCGCCACACGCCGCTGCGCTTGGAAGACGGAGGGTTTGGAAGTCACACGCGTCACATCAGTGACTTCAAAAAATGGTACGCAGCAGGGTAATGGCAGCTCTGCTCCGCGACAGAGTCTCCCAATGAGAAGATTGTCATATAAAGACGACTTCTGCAAGCGGTGGCGCGTACGCGCATCTATGCTGCCACATCAGCGTCCGTCACAGCAGTGCAAACCCCTCACTCGTGGGATGACCTCCATTTAAACCAATGCTTTGCTAATAACTACGCCACTCGGAAGCGCTGGTCAGTAGCATCGTGGATAGGGGAACTGAGAGTACTTTCACACGGAACCACTCGAAGGCCAAACTGAGAAGCGGAAGAGACCTTCAGGCACAAACACCACCGACAGCAAAAGAAGAAGGGTTCGTGAGTCACATCGCTGTGAGACCAGGCGATCGAAAAGGCAGCCAGCAAGTAAAATCCAGCTCATTGGCGCGTCCGAATGATGTATTGCGAAGGCTGCTGGTGGCGGGTATTCGTCCACAGCAGCACTACTACGCTGCTCGTGTAATTATCTCCATTTAAACCAATGCTTTGCTAGCAGTCGCACCACTCGAAAGCGCCGCTGACTGGTGCCGTGTGAAGGGGCCCTAAGCTTGAAGCATTAGGCGTGCCCCGGACGGCTAATCGCGGCTGCCCTGGTCACCGACCTTGTGTCCGCTGTTTTAAGCAGGCGTGCCTTGGGTCTGTTGAGCGCTGGTTCCGAGACCTCGCACCGGCGAATGTACAAGGAGTGCCTTTGTTTCCAGCGGGCGCGTTTCCCTCGCCGCGGGCCAGAGCGCGTGCGCGCGCGAACGCCGCCAGAGGGATGTTTACGCCCCCCCCCACTCCCCAACACATACACACACTCTGACGCTGCAGCGCCGGCGCGCACTGCTGCTCTCCAGCGCGCCTGGGGCTTGCCTCTCTCGCGGTACCAACTGGATAGAATGGGCCACGGCTACTTGAAAATGGACAGAATAACTAATTCTAAGAAATAGAAAGTAGCGGAGTCGTGTTCGTAAGTTGCCCGTTTATGAAATGGCATTGCCTAAATACCGCATAAAGCTTAGTGAAATTGTGACGTGTTTGTCACTTTATGTCGGTTCGTAGACATCGTGTCATAAGAAGAGACTAGAAAGTGAGCACGCTAGTAGATGGGCCTTGGAATGAAGACGAACGGGTACTACGAATGAATGAATTGAAAAATTCACTTGTAAAGAAAGGTTACAAAAGAGAAAGTAAGTGAAAAGTTAAAGAGAAAGGTTAAAAGAGAAATGCGGGAAACAAGAAGAAAAAGAGAGAAAATACGGGAGATTGAAAGACTCATTAAATACGAAAACAGAGAGTTTAAAAATATACGAGATTAAACAGTCTCTGATGGGACCAAAGCTTAGCAGCAGCGTTCCGGCATTTCGGCCATAGGTTAAAAGGCACGTTAGCAGAAAAAATATCCCTACGCCGTATTCTATAATTCTCAACCTGAAAAGGTAGCGTTTTCATCGTCACACAGCAACAGATACTGGGGCACTGCAAGGAAAGCACACACTATGGTCTGCCCGACCGGGAACATAGGAGTAAGTTGCAGAGTGAAAAGGAATGTCTAATATGGAGAAGAAACCGAAAAGTGAGAAAGAGCCGAACGAAAACGGGGTGAAAGAAAGAAACCTTTAAAAGATAAAAGAGAGGACAGTACTATGCAAAGAAAAAAGGAACAATTTGAAGAAAATGTTATATAATCTTTACCAGAGGTAACGAGAAAAGAATAGAGAAAATGGTAGTAACAAAATGCTGGAAATGAGGTCATCCGTGAGGGGTATGTATTACAGGGTACGTGAGGTTGTGAACATGTGCGTTAAAACGGAGAAGCAACTGAGAGAAATACATAACAGGTGAATTTATAAAACACAAAAAAGTCTAAAAACAACAAAGTAAAGGGAGGAGGATGTATCGCAAGTGAAGATAAATTTTTGGATAAATTGTACACAAGGTACCTTAATATAAATAACACAAGAAAAATGAAATACACGGATAGATCGAGAATAATTCAATGAGAACAATGCCAAACATTTCAAAAGCGTGGGAAGAAGGCAGAATTGCTAGGACCTCAATTGTTGGTAGTGAAAATCAGCATGGGAACGATATTTTCTTTCACCTATCCAGAAATATTTCCATCAATTTTAAAACAATGAACATAGGAATATGAAAAAAACAATGTAAATGGACCAGAAGACGTTGAGAACTCATGTCGATGGTCTGAACTTGGAAATTCTTTAATTTTAGGTAAATGAAAAAAAAGATCACAAAAAAACTTAATTTTAAAAATCTTCAATAGCAATATTTGTCCAAATATGATTTAAATCTTACTTCTCACCATCCCTGAAAGGGTACAAGAATTTACACATTTTGAAATGAATAGAAGACATAAAAAAAATACAGAAGAACGAGATTCACAACAAAAATATAAATATAATATGAAACGAGCAATAGCTTGGCATTTTAGAGGTCGTTTAATACCTTATGAGTGATCTGCTTCCTTCAAGCAAGCAGGCGTCGAGAGTCGCTGAATGCACGATCGGCAGCGCGAGTGTCAAGGGCGGAAGGAAGGGGAAGGTGTGGCGCCACAGACGCCCTCGACGCCGAATGCGGGTCGGAGCCGGGCTGCGAGGGTGACGGGGAAGGGTCAAGGGGTGGACGAGCGGATGCTAGCGGCAGCAATACGCGCTAAATCCCAGTTAGAGCGGCGACTGCGGCTGCGGCTGCGGCGGCGGCGGCGGCGGCGGCCGGAGCACACGTCATGTCCGGCAGCGGCGCGCGAGCGATGCATATTTTATACTCAATTATGGCGCCCTGCGCAGCTTTATTTTATTCGTAGCCGGCGGCACAATAGCGCCACTTAGCCGCCTGATTACGCATTCGCAAGAGCTCGCCTGTTTACACCGTTCCGCTCCCCCTTCTCCCCCCTCTCTCTCCCACACACACACACACACACACACATTCATATCATCCCTCGCCCGCGCCCTTACCTCCGCTCTCGCTCCCCCATCGCCCTCGCCTCGCCGTCCCCTCGCAGCCGCAGCCCTCTGACCCACATTCTGGCGCCGACGCCGTCGCCTACCCACGCCATCGGGTGCTCTCGCCATCTCACTGCTGGGAGGAAGAGAAGGGGAGCACTGGCCTCACCCCGGCAGCGGTAGTCGAATACCGAACCCACGCAATAGCTCCATCTATTCAAGAATAGATAACAACTTCATTTCGCATAAATGTATACATTATAATCTAAACTAGCAATATTGATTGATTGACTGATTAGTGATTCCTACTGCTAAGGTCATGAGTTCGGGAAATGAAATGAATGTTTTCATGTCGGTGATTTCCCTCTCTGTATGGCGAGATCTATTCTTCGACTCTCCGACCAAGCATCTCGCACGAACGGGGTACCGACCTTACCGGGACCAGCTCTACGCTCCCGACTGGTCTAACGGCATATGTGTTAGTATACTGTATGTAGGACAAGGAAGAGGAAGGAAAGATCGTGTCCGGTACGTAGACCGTTTGAGAGGGTACTGCTCCGACATTTGCCAGGTGATCAGAAAATACCCAGGAAACTACTCTTCAGAGGAGCCGCCGGATACAATTCTTTTGTTTATAGCGGCTGAATTCGACCTAGCTACGCAGCTAGTTCCTCTTGCACCGTCGAGAGTGGAATCCTAGAAGCTCCCTGTCAGAGTCACTGCAGTGACATCAATTCATGTACTGAGCCACTAGTTCGGTACTAGCAATATTAACCACCTGAATGTACACACTATAAATGTCAAGTGAGATTAGGTTATGCATAAGTAACCCTCCTGATTATGTCTAAAGTGGGCTCCAAATTTCAGACAAAGGTCGTAAGTTGTTCAATATGCAGAGTTATACAGACAAGTCTTCCCTCTGTACCAGAATTACCCTAATTTTAAAATACTGCCGTTCCATACTATTTGTACTTTCCTTATGACTAATAATATAAACCTAACGGATTAAAAAGCTTATTCACTTCATATTATGAAAAAATAATATTTGCGAAATTGTTAGTGTCTTTTGATTTTTTTTTATTTCTGCCAACATCAGAACTTTTCATACTCTGTGAATACAATGTCTATTTTGTGCAACTGCACCTAATATATTAAGTAGTTATCTAATTTCTGCATATCGCTGTTTCTAGTTCTCAACGTCTAGGTATTACCTTCCTACCTTCTCGTCTCTTACTCCAGGTTTTATTGTCACAACCTTCTCTCCATTTCATTAGTTGACGCTCTCCAACTGCTTTTCGGTGATAAAAAATATTTATTTCTCAACAAAATATTTTTAATGCGAAATACTAGTTTTATTTGCAATTTTTTGTTGTACTGTTTGCTACTTTATACATTCTCCTCTAAATGAAAATTTACATGACAACAATCTTACAATCTACAAGTATCATGAAATATGCAAATATTTATACCAAAAAGTATGCATGAAAGAAATGAAGATGTAAACTGGTATTTAGTTTAAACGTCAGTACATGTTCAAAATTTTACATTTGAAGTAATAATTCCATTTTTTGTGCGAAGTCAGCTTAAATATTCCAATAATGAAACATCTTTAGAACAATGATAATCTGCACGTACGTGCACAGATAACAGTTTACCTCAAATATTCTTTGAGATTGACGATTTGGATTATTGTGAATGATAGTTGTTCACTTCTCTGTGAATGTTCTTTAACGGAAAAGATTTTTTTTGCCAGCTATTTCAAAATAAAGTGTATTTACTGTGGTACCAACAGAAAGCGACTGGGCAAATAGCTCTATAATGGCAGAGGCAAAACATATTGTAGTTTATAGTTAACACGGTCACTGGTCGCGGCTGAGTGTATCTGAGTGTATCAACTGTGTCGCTAGCTCTGCACCTACAGCGTGTTCGAGTCCCGAAGATGGCAGACACTAACTATAGGTGTAATTTAAAGTCTGCCGCTATAAGGAGAGGAATTTTAGCGGCTGATTGCTCTACTCGCCAGTCAACAAATCACAAAGGTGTTATTCAAAATTCCGAAAGAAATCGGTCACGAAATGATAATGGTTGCCATTTAACTTTTTCGCCCTGATACTCACTAGTAATGAGACTCGTATAAAAAATACAGTTTAAAACATTGAGAATAAATCGAATTCCTTTACAATATTACATCTGCAAATCAAAAGGATGACAGTTTTTTGTTTTATGAAATTTTGTATTTACAAATTACTAAAAATGTGTATATAACGGCGTGAGAGATTTTTAACGTTACATTTCAGTATTTTTTGAAGAAAAAAACTCCGAAATGAAATTTACGTCGTTTTAAAGAGTGCAATTAATAGTATCTGTTCGAAACGTTTGAAGAAAAAAATTGGAGACACATGAGAAGATGGATTTTGAGCGTTTCTGAAAATGAGGAATTTCGAGACAGTTTTCACAGGAAATTGTCGAGTTTTAGAGAAAGTGTATTTGGCATTACTTAAAGCACATGTACTCATAAATATAATAATGTGGACAAATCGCCGCTTATTTAAATGTAAACGGCGTGTGAGACAATTAAATTAAATTACAATTTTGAAATTTTTGAAAAAACAAAAGAATAGAGAAACTTGACGTTTCTATCATTTTATAAAGTACAGTTAGCACTATCCCTACCAAAAGATTAAAGAAGAAAACTCAAGACGTTTTTAGAAAATGTTTTTTGTATTTCTTCTAAATTGCACATATTGCTCGCAATATTTCGCGAAAACTATGAAAATTTTCAAAACTATGTGCTTGACTTCAATGAAAAAACTCACTATGGAGAACAAATTTTATTCGAAAGAAAACTATCTGTCGTAAATGTTATGATTGTAGGAAGACACACGAAAAAAATTGCAATTTCCAAAACTTCAAAGCTAAACCAGAAAATAGAACTTGTGGCACATATATATGTTTTTCTATATTCGTATAAGAAATTTAAAGAAACAAAAACTGCTTTTGAGAAAATTTGAAAAATTTCCGACGAGTTTCATGTAAACTAAATGTTTTTTAATGAAAATCTCAAAGCATCGACTCGACCAAGATGAACCGGGATTTCTACAATTTGGAGAAAAATCTACGTTAGGCGCTAGTGGTGTTCACAGATTGACAGACGGACGAACTCACAGACGGACGGACATTTTGAAAAAAACAATCTTTTTCGGTATCAGGGGCCCCCAAAACGTGTATATCCGTTGAAATCTTGAAATCGACTTTCCGCAGCATTACAAAACTTTCCCTATTCTATGTATAATAGTCAGTATATACGTACGCATACAGGGAATAAAAAGAACATTAGGTAATTTTAAAATACACGTCCGACGTTATATTTTAAGATTTTTGTTTATTAAAATCATATTAAAAATTACACTACGCTAACTTGAATGCTAAGAGATACCAAATAAACTTCTGAACTGAACGCTCAATGATCAAATACTTTTTGCACGAATAGGCTTGATCTTACTTTGAACAAATTAATATGAATTTATTGCCTTATCAAAGATTTTGTTTTAATTTTAACTATTAAAAATGTGGATTTTCCAAGTTTTCAAAACAATAATTTTTCTATAAAAACTATTGTCAAATTATTTTCTACTTCGTATATGTCGAGGTTCATCGTTTCAATTACGTTCAAATTATTCACCAGCATATTTTAAAGTTAATATTCTCTTTTTTCAAACTGATTAACATCACATACGTAAAACTGCAGACAATGCCAAATACATTAGGAATAGAAATTATGAACAAACGACTCCATTGAAAATTTTATCTCTTGGTTCGTAACACAGTATACTGATTTCTGTGGTCTTAGTGACAGTCAGACATAAGTGTGTGGTTAATACGATGCCTGTGAGTGTTCACACACACTGAAACAATATGAATTTATCTAGTTTACTCTAAAATGATATCGGATTCCTTTATTTTATTAATCAAACTTCTGCTTCTTTATGGTTCATACTTTGATCTCTTCTATCGAAATCTGTTATCTGCAAGAGAAAAATAGTACACTTCATTTCTGTTTTTTACTTCAACATGTAGACTGCGCATCAATGTTAAGAGTATTATCAAGCTATAAATGTAAAATATTTGCCAAACCACATTTTATTTTCATTTTTAAAATCCTTTTCATTGCGGGCAACGTTTATTCAACTCGACGATTCCAAGAGCTTTTTTTATCAAAAGCCAACCACAGATTAGCAAAAATTCCATATGCATAACACACAAACATTACACTCACCCAATATTTTTTGAATTAGATCATATAATTATGCGGGTAAAGTATGTATCGCATAAATTAATTATTTGTGCAATTTGTTTGCCATGCAAGTCCGCATTTGATGACCCTCCTATCAATTGCGGGCAAAGCGCTCAATGAACCGATTATGATCTGAAGCAGCTGCAGGTGCTGAGTTTTTAAAGCTGTCGCACAATCAAGTAATTAATCCTGCTCATGAAGCGTCACGTATTCTTCATTCAGGTGGCCTTCGGGTGACACATTATAAATAAAAAGTGTGCGCGGAGTTTGCTAATGCACCATAAAAATTCATCTATCGTCCTCTGCAATGCAGATATTGACAACTTTCCAATAACGCGCCCTGCGGTTGCCCGCCTCGTCCCGGCACATCCCCCCCCTTCCCCACCCTGAACCCGCTTCACCTCCACCCAGCGTTCGCCTGTCTAGGTTCCGCCCCGCCCCCCCGCCCCGCCCCCCCTCCGCCCCGCCCCGCCCCGCCCGCGATCTCGTCCCGCCCCGCCTCGTTCCTGTCCACGCTCGCGTATTCTGCTGCCCTACTCCGCTTGACTGCCTTCCACCCCCACTCTCAACCCCACCCATTTTCGTGTCACCTCCTCTCTTTCCACCCCCTTGGTCTTCCTCGTCACATTTCATACCCACGCGACCCTTTTCGCTTCGAACCTCGACCCCTAAGCCCTGTCTCAATTCACGTAACGATGTCCCATTTCTCTCCCCAGGTTTCATTTCAATCCTTATTCATTCCACTTCAACCCGTTTCAACACATTCCACCACACCGCATCCATTTTGGACTTTCCCTTCACATTAATACTACTCCAACAAAATGTATATATTATATTCCTCTTTTGAGGTCACGGTGTTAACTCAAAAGTGCTTTTGAAGGTTCCAAAGATTCCTATTGAATCACGGCGAGGGAAAGCAAATTTAAGAGGAAATGGTGAAAGCTGGTTGGCGCAAGAGAAACATTCTTTGCAAACCACTTGTTTATTGACAACAAGCAAAAGAAACAATAAATCTTAGAACATGAAATGTTGTCTCTAATGAAAGACGACTGTTATTAGAATGATTTACAGTTTAGGAACACTGAAAAGTGCTTCATGAATTCAATGAAACGCTTCAAAATATTATTTTAATTAATAAATATTACTGTGTACATACACTTACATTACTTTCTTGAGTCAAATATTTTTCTAGTATTTCTGCATGATAAAGAATCAACCTAACCTCTTAAGCAATGTTCACACGTAAATTGGAATTGCAAACGAGCAAATACTCATAATGCTTATTCAAAATATAGATGTGTATGTAAAAACTTGTAATTACTTTCAGAGTTAAATCATTCCTCTTTCCATCCTTAACACATTTTATATTAATTCCCAGACAAACTCAATGAAACACCATTTTAAAATACTTAGTCTCAGTCAGTTGCACACAAACCAGATTCAGTTGTAGAATGAGTTCAAGTATGCACAAACCTTAGATAGAAAAGAATCTTCAGGACCCCGAGTTTAGAGGTTTGCACTAGTATCTACAGTGTGACACCAGGGTACATGCAAAGAGAAGTACCAACTAGATTACTTTCACTAGGGATGATAGAACAATGCAGGCTTTGCCCCGTCGTGCAAGGAGTGGCGTGGTAAGAAATAGCCGCCGAAGCAGACCGAAGTAATATTAGTGTTGCGGAAATTGTTGTGGTTGAAGCCGCGTGAAGTCTGCCAATCGAGTAAAGTATTTATCCAATTAGCACTCGCATTTCTGTTCTGACCACTTGACGAAATTTTGACACGTTTCGACCTCCAGCGCCACGTGGCACACCTCCCCCTCCCCCACCCCCGGCTCTGCGACAGGGCACCTGGCAACGACGTCACGAGCAGCCGGCGCGACCAATAACGTGATAAGGGAACGTGCAGGGCGTGCGTAACGAGCGGCAATGCCACCAGGAGGGGGGGGCGAGGGCCCTTGGGTGTGCGGGGGAAGGGGGGCGCACACCCCGAACGACGCAGCCGGCGAAGTGTCTCCGAGATATGCGCGAAACGTGGCCGGTTTCCGGCGCCGAGAATTCGTTTATAATTTAGCGCGTGGCCGAAAATGAACAAGTCCGAAATGGTTGCGCTACGTTCTGCGAGAGGTGGGGCCGTGAGCGGGTTGGAGCGTTCGCTTCGACTCGATGAGCGGTTCAGGTGGCGCACGAGTAGTTGTGTCGTTCAGTAGCAGAATCAACAGATCAAATTAGATCAGATTTCCAAATCCGAATTCAGTAGGAGACAACAATATTTTTGTCATTTTGTTTTCTCTAGTGGCTCGATTCGTGTAACAATTTCTCGGTAAACCCATCTAAAATCGACATACAGACGTAGAATGCAAAAATAGTTCAAAATAGAAGCCTGCAGCGGCAAACATTTCACTGTGGAGTGTGTGAAATAAAAGGGGGTTCTGGAACAGATACATTGATTGTTTTGAAACTGCATACGTGAAAACTGAAACTTCTTTCTTCCTCGCCCTTTGACTTCATCCGATGACGCTTGACATAGTTTTTTTTCGTTTGCGTTTTATGTTTTGCACCCGAACCCTTCAAATATGACTAGTGCATAGATACGAATATAATTATAGTAACATGAACACAACATAATGAAAAAAATAGCGAAATTCTGTTGTAATTTCTTTCTTTCAATATGCATTTACATACATTAACCGAGCGAAGTGGCTCAGGGCGATGCGCGCTGACTCCGCATTCGGGAGGCACGAGTTCAATATCCATGCCGGCCATTCTGACCGTGGTTTTTGCAGTTTTCCTCGATTATATAGAAAAATGCAGGGATGGTTCTACAGAAAGACTTCGACAGAAAAGCCGGTGTCGCTAGCCAAATTCGTTAACTACATGAAGTCACGATGGTTCAGCGAATTCGAGACGAATTCGCTGATTTCTGATTAGGGCCTTGTAACATCGGGATCTAACGGCGTTGAGGGTAATAGCTAACTACACATACAAATACTTAGTTTAATTTTCAAGTGAGCGGTGCGACATTCAATCTTGACCCGCGGTGCGCCGCGCGTAAGCTCGACCTACCTTCTTTCCACTCAGTTGAATTTTGAAATCAAATCCCATGAATCTTTTATTTTCCCACGTCGGAGAATGTTTCTTCTGAAAGTGCGCGTAATCTTCACAAAAGCGCGAATTTATGGGGAAACAACTAGTTATTTTATTGCTAACACGGTCTTCTGACTATGTGTAGTTTAGCATTCTCCTACTCGTGTGTGCGTTGCTATACACTGAGCGACTGTGTAAAACTCAGCCGACGACTAGCGGCATGTTGGTACTGATTCTGGGCACGTCCACTACTGATTTTAATATTCGAATAAGTGTAGTGCATGTTTTTCTCTTCTTGGAATGTTGCTTTGATATTTCCCTGCTGGATGGCGAAATCCGGTGCCGACGTACTGTCTGCATACGGTGTTTTCACTCAACCAGGTGACTGGTTCACTCAACCTATCTCCCACCAGCAGAAGATACCGCCCCAGCCGGGACAAGCTCTAAGCTCCCGACCGGTCTCACGGCATGTAAGTGGAAGTGTGTATAAGTAAGAGGTATAATGGCACATGGAATGGGAAGGAAATACCGCGCGTGGTCCGTGGCCTGTTAGTTAGGGCACTTCTCTGGCATTCCTCTATGAGTGGCGGAAAAGTAGTTTGGAGGTGTCATAATTTAGTGTGTAGCAACGTCGTGGCTACATCTAAAACTTTATTATGACTATTCCACTCGTTAAAACCAATAGTGTTTAACTACACATAAAAATGAACCAATCAGAGCGGTGTATCTCAAATAGTTCATCGCATTTTCTATCCGATTTTTCTTACCGCTTCTACGTACAGTTCAATCATAAACTGTGACTCATCTGTCCTAGGAGGCGTTATATATCGATTGGATAACTGATGTCTAATAAACAACGTATGTACTACAACATACCCTCTGATTTTAACTTGCTTTCAGTTATTTTCAATATTTGGAATTTTGGAATTCTGTTGGACATAATTTCACTCCTGGAGTAGTCCTATTAAATACCACTTGTGCTTTGGAAATTCTCAGGTAAATCCCCTCCTCACTTCGCGCATCGGGAATTTTTCCACAATTTCCAAAGCACAAGTGGTATTACCTGTGATAAATTATCAGTGAGAATTAATAGTTTTCATCCCTTAATTACGTGTTTGCCCTGATTTGACTTACTGAATCTATTTCTCTCTGGAATGTCACTGTTTGCTTTTTCTCAGTCTCCTTGCTTTGTAGACATTTTTTCGCTTAATTCACGAAAAAGCGCTAATACATTATTCACATAAATCATGTGATATAATTAATTAGTGTAATTCATCAACAAAAAGTGAGAAGTAACTCATTCGTTTTCACTGATAATCTCACAATTTAAAACCGTCTGCAACTGCGAAGCAATCTGATCTTTCCCTGCAACTGCGTTTTCCTTGAAGCGACACAAGATAGTTCCTCAAATTACTGGTGGTATATGAGTGTTAATTACATTAATATAAACACCAATGTTCGTGTTTTACTACGTCTTCAAAAATATCTTATGTGTATCAAGAGCATGCTGGCTTGGCTCTACATAAAAATATTTAATCTCTACACAAGATAAGAACACATGAATTTTCCATGTCTATATTTAATGCGCTTCTAAGCCTCATGGTAATTGAAGCCAATGAATATGATATTTTATAAACATTTGCCATTATTTTTAGTTTTGCAGAAAAGAAAAAAAATATTTTAATTTGAATAATTTATTATTTTTACATTTTGACCCAACAGTTCGGCTTTGCCAGCCAGCAAACGGTGTTCCTTAGGCTTGTACAACTTCACATTCACACGTTTGGGGGTAAGAGCAACATGCGGCGAACGTGGCGTAATCCTTAGGCCGTGTCCTGAGTGAGCTACATCTTGCGACAGCGGCACGCGCCAAATTTCACTCACTCTCTGCGCGCCCTGCGTCAGCGCGTCGAAGCGAGAAACGCGCTACTTGCGGCGGCAATCAATCAATTCAATCGTGTTTGAATCTTCGAGTTTCACTGTTTCGGTTATTAATTTCCTATTTCAAAGATGCCGAATATCGACAAAACGTAATATTTAATTGAAAAAGTGAAAATGGAAGGCAAGTGTGAGACAAGAGATTGAATACCACAATTCATTTGCGAGTGCTGAATTGTGAAAGTAGAGGCGGATGCACTGAAAATAACAAATAAGTTTATGTATTTATTTCGTTATTAAATTTGTTAGTTGCTCATTATATTTCGTAGTACACTCGGACTTTGAGCCATTAAAAAAAAGACTTAATATTGCCTTATTTTACTCAAAATTGGCAAAAAACTACTAATTGTTTAAAGATGTACATACAATTAATTATAGATCTAATTACGGGAAACAATGTTTCATTTGTCTGTAGACAAAGATTTTATTAATATTTTCTACACTTTTTTAATTCTAGGAGATCGCCGAAAAAAATTTCAAAATTTTGCATTTTTTAATAATTCAGAGAGTTCAACAAAAATGAGTCTGGCGTCATTTTTCAAAAGTTTTTTGCGCTATACAAGAACAAAGTTTAATAAAACAATTAAATATATTTTTGAGAATATTTTGAAAATATTTTGGGGCTTAATTGAAAGTACTCAAAAACTCAGATTATCCGTTCAAATCGAGTTCATTCAGATCGAGTGGAGAACATCGATGTTGTAAACAGTAGTTTGAACGGTTTACACTATCGTTAACTCACGGTCATACAGGATGACTTTTGCCGTCAATCAATATTCATGTATCAAGACGCCGCCAATCGATTTTCTTGTATCAAGATGTGCATTATGAATATACTAGAATATACATATATTAGAATCAGAAATTCACTACATTTATTAAACAAGATTTGTCTCTCATGGCTAGCTCTTGGTCAGCGTGCTTTTTCACTACGCGGCTCCACGTTCCATTCCGTCAGGAAATATTGTAATGTGTGTTTCTCTTGCTTTGTCCCATTATATGTTGCTGTGTGACTATGAGAAAATTCACTTCTCAGGTTGAGAAGACCGGAATACGGCGTGGTGATGTCTACGAGCTAACCACTCGGACCCCCTTAACCCATGTCCGTGAGGCAGGGGCGTCGCCGGTAGGTCTGAGCCCGTTCACGGGCTGTCGCGCCAAGTACATACATAGGAACAAGATTTAACCATTTTCTTGCAAGGGTACGTGGGTAGGGATAAGAATTTTTCTGTCAAACAATCTCGGTTAACCCCTCAGCTTTACACAACTAAAGAAGTACGCGAGAATACAATATATTATGTCTAGCAAAAAACAGATTATTTTTAAGGTAAGTTTGAATACCTACTATGTATTAATAGTGGACAAAGCTCGTTCAACTTGTTCGTAGAAAAAAAACGTAAGATCGTCAATAATATTTATCATGGGGTTCAAGAGCAGACTTT
The DNA here is from genome assembly GCA_017312745.1 of Gryllus bimaculatus. Taxonomy (NCBI): domain Eukaryota; kingdom Metazoa; phylum Arthropoda; class Insecta; order Orthoptera; family Gryllidae; genus Gryllus; species Gryllus bimaculatus. The sequence goes on from BOPP01000199.1 coordinate 1,094,101, forward strand.
TTAATATTTTAACACTTTTCTTTCCGCTGTTTTTCTTCATTTTTTTCCACTTTCTGCAACTTATCACTGCGCTTCAACACACAAAACCATGCATGCAGCATAAAATATTTAACTTTTCTCTTACCTAATTTCCTCGTCGGATTTTGTTCCAGTAAGCTCATCTGTCACTGAAGGCCTTGCATATTGCATCAACGTGCTGAAAAAAGAGAAGAAATGTTCTCATAACTCTTGAAAAGAGTGAAAAGGAACATCACCACACGCAATAGAAATACACAAATGTACACTCTTGACAAACTAGGAAACATGTGACAGTCTTCGTGGTGGAATAATGCAGAGTATTACAGGCCGACCAAGGGAATGAACTCATTTCTCTTAGCGTCACAGCAGGGGAAAGAAGCTTACTACCCGGTTAGTAGTTTCACTTTTGAGTCCATTTTATTTTCTCTTTTTGTGCGCGTGCCGGGGGTCTGTTGTGAGTATAAAATTCCGGGGGCTTTCTTTTTTGCCTGCTGTTTTCTTCGCCGGCAGCCTGGAGGAAGTAAGGAAAGAAAACAATGCGACATTCAAGGCACGAAAATAAAACGCAACAATGCCGCTTCTCTTGCGCGGAATCCGCCAATAGAGAGGCGAGGAGCAGCTCCCGCGCAGTGGGACGAAAATGGCGTGAAACGGGGCGAAATACGCTCTACGAAGGCGCGTTTAAGGCTTTCGATTATTTACGAGCTGACACTGAAACCAATATCAATATGTAGATGTGTAAACAATACAAAACAGTGAAATTATAAAACAAAATTCTGTATTTTCCCCTCTGGGACCACCTTTTTTAAGACTGTACCCTTCGGCCCGCCTGGCATTCCATCAAATTCTTGCGCAACTAGTCATAGGAGGGAGTGTCTCCCACCCGCTCACCATTTCCCCCTCCCTCCTCACCCATTTTCCAAGGCCGAGTCTTTATCTATCGATAACCAACTGAGAGATCCACGGCTCTTCTCAGCTAGATTCTCGGAGACGGATGCCAGAATTCCATTTGGAGTGAATGCCAGATTTCGAAAGATTAAAACATGGTAGGGTGTAGGCATGGTAATAGCGAAAGGCCTTCGATCTAGCCACGTAGTTAACAAGTAGTGCAATTATAACATATAAAATAATTATCTACAAAATAAATAGTACCTCGGTTATCGTCTAGGTACTGCTATGATCCTTGGATTTTCAACGGAATCGTAGCGGTGGGGTGCTTATTTGCAGAGAAACGGGAAGACCCCGAGAAAATCTGCCACAAACCCGTTTCTTCGACACATATTCCACTTGCAATCTCTTAGGATCGAACCCGGGCACCAGCACTCAAAGTCGTGCAGTCTCACCACTAGGCCACATGCGACCCCATTATGAAATAATGTACATGAATTTAATGTTGTTTTTTTTTCATATTTTTTAAAATTGTTCTGTTTGATTAAATGACGAGTTACTTTTCATTCTATTTGCAGTAATACAATTTACTTACTTGTTACTAGAATTAAGAACATTGTAATAAATTCAACACGTTTATATTCCATATTCTCTCCCATCCATAGCAAAAACTAAATGACTTATAGAGTATATTTATTCATTTTCATATTTTTAGAACTGAAAATAATTACAGGTTATTAAAATAACATTAATTAATTAAACATATTTCGCAATTAATTGCCGATATTTCAGGTTGGAAACTAAATCATATTTGCTACTGATAAAACAGGTAATCACTTAGTTGTGAAGTATTTATTTTCTCATTGTTAATTTTTAAACACACTTTTACACACACGAGGAAGCGAATTTAATATGTTAATTACTATAGTCAATATTATGGCCATATTATTATTATTGTTACTATTACTACTGTTATTATTGCTATTGTCGCATTAGCGTTGTTTCCTTCCTATTTCTGCTCAGTGCGTCGGGCTGGTCGTTCTAAATGGTGTGTGCTGAGAATGCATTCTGCCGGCAGGACAAAGATTTACGGACTGGCATTTTGCAGGGCGGAGTGTCGGCGATGCATAATACAGTCCACGGCTGTTAAAACAACACCACCACCAAGTGCGGAGGTTTGTTTCTGACGGGGATTCATCCGTGAGCTAACACTGGCTTGGGTGCAGCGTACACTATATTTATACTTCAAAATATGTTTGACAGAGGCAATTATGGCTCAATAATAACCAAAAACGTACATAAAAATTCATATAAAATCTATTATAAGATAAAGCTTTTGTGATAAAAGTCTTTTAAATCTATTTATTTAAATTTATTTTAAATATGGGCATAAAACATGATTTCTATTGTTTTTGAAACAACCACTACAAACCAAATTTTTACACTCGATACTTCCGATGACACACCATTGAGTACCCTTCTATCGAGACGTTTTTATTAATTTTAGATCTAATTAAATTAAATAATACTAAGGGGTAGTATTTGAGGTTTTAAATCAGTTTTTACTTAATTTCAAGAAGGCTATTCAAAAACATTTTTTCTTTCAGACGTCTTCCAATGGCGACCAAACATCCAAAAGAAATGAGTAAATTAACAGTATTGATTTAGTTAATATTTTGCCGTTAGAGCTCATTTGCCTCTAGTATTTGTTTAGATACTGAAATCATTGTTGGCACAGTATTTTTGGTGTTGCATGTGCCTATAGAACGTGTACGCATGATCGTGCAAGAATCTACATTAATAATTTTCAATATGTGCGACAATTTAAAAAAAGTAGGCAGCCCCAGCCATCTGACGAGTGTCTATGGTTTCGTTAGATTCCCAAGAAACCGAAAATAATTTCCGAATACAATGGAACCGTTTCCATTTTGACTGAAAATGCACAAATTGGATTGAGTTGTTCATTTTCATACTGCGCATACCGACTGTATTCTCATAGTAAGTGAGTGACTGTTTATGATACATCTGACGTAATGCGACAGCAAGGATTCAAGAAATAAGCCACGTACCATACTCGCTAATCACGTGTTGCAACTTTTATATTCCTGGTACATAAATACTACAGAAGATACTACTACAGTATGTTATTGTAGTATTCGTGAATACTGGTTGTGTTAAAATATTTGATTTGTTATATTTGTTATTAGAGCTATATGAGCGTATATTATTGGTTGTACTTCAGCAGCGTGAGTGCTACATTTTGGAAAACCATTTTGAGTGTGTTTTTTCAGTGGCAGTTTTCCTCCTGCAGGCCACTGGTATTGTAGAAAAACTATTAATTATGCAAATCATTGTTAACCAAATTTGAAAATGCTCTAAATCCTAACACGTGATTCACCACACTGAGATACAACTTGCGGCCATCGATATCCTACTTCGTATGTTTGTTTACCGAAGTAGCCTACACGTCATCGTGATGTTTCAGTAAATATTATTTGAAGTGATGTCTTAGGTTTTCTGTTGTTTATTTTCGTTTCATGAATGTTTAGACAAATGCTTTCTCGTTTTAAGAAGAAAAAATCAACATTGCGAAAGTAAATGAAAAAAAGGAACAAAAGGACTGAGTAGACTTTAATCGCCCACAGGGAGAAAGCGAAAGCGTAGGAGGAAAATAACGATCTGTGGTTCTAATGAAGATGAAATTGAGGTAAGATTGCAGTGACACGCAAGATGGAGTAGTGGATCTTTGAACAGCCCACAACAGAACAACCAATAAGGGCGCACGATCACCATGGTGCGTGGGGGACTGAGAGGACCATATTAACAGTCGCCAGAGAGAATTTATGTTATTTTTGAGATATTTTCATCACAAACTGTAAATCTACAACTGGCATATGAGAAAAGTAAAGCTGCGTACATTTTCTGGAACTCCAGATCATTCATTTAGTAGGAGAACCTTTCGAAGTTTTCTCGAAGGCATTGAAAAAAGGATTTCAAATTGAATTGCTATCACTTGGCCAGTTATGAAAATAAAGGCATAATTGCGTATCACATAGCTGGAATTGTGGCGTAAGGAAAACGAGGAATCTAACAATGGCTTTATGTCAATTTTCAATTTTTCGAAGATGAAGCCCTCTTGTGTTAAGGGTGCGATATTTGCGAGAGAGAGAATGCAGTGAATTGTCTATATGCGATTGGACCTGAATCTATGTGGTATTGAAAGGTCAAGCAGACATTATATTTATATACGAATCGTTATTTGTGAATTTATCCAGATGTTTCGTTATTAAGACCATCTTAAAAAATGTTGTGTATGTTAGTTGTTGATTATCGACAAATATCTTTTATTTTAAATTTGAGTGTATTAATTTAACATTTTCAATACGTGGCTGTATTCAGCTTCTGGTGCATACTACTCAATCGTCATCCCTGAATAAACAATAAATAAACGTTTTTCTCCCTCTCCCAATAAGTAGATTCATAATATTCTTCATCAATGGCGAAAGTAAAATATTCTCAGTAGAAGGTAATGCGTTGATTGCTGGGATTGCAGGTGGCTGCTGCTGCGGTGGCGGTGGCGGTGGCGAGGGCGAGGGCGAGGGCGAGGGCGAGGGCGAGGGCGAGGGCGAGGCGAGCGAGCGCGAGCGAGCGAGGCGAGCGAGGCGAGGCGAGGCGATGGGCGAGGCGAGGGCGAGGCTGACGAGGGCCGAGAGCGAGCCAGAGCGACGGCCAGGCGACAGCCAGACGTGGTAAAGGGCGGAGGGGACGGGCGTGGCAGTGTGGGGCGAACCTAGCGCGGCAGGGACGGTGACGCGCTGCAGCGCCGCGGAGGCGGCGGCGCCGGTGGGCGTGGGTGAGGCGGTCGCGCCTCACGTGCGCAGAACGCCCGTGCGGCCGAGACGCAGTGGGAGGCGCGTGGCTGCAGGTCGACGCCCGCCGCCATCTTACCTTCCTCCCTGAGCGACTTTTCTTGGAAGAGGCGGACGTTGCTCTTGGCAACAAGGAAAAGAGATTATGTTCGCATCAGGCGCTCTTTATTCCTTCTCGGTTTCCACCTTCTCGAAAACAATAATTAAAAAGTGACAAACACGATTCGAACACCAGAAATGGTTGACCTTCGGAAGACAGCATCTGCCTTCCAAACAGTCCCTAAAAATATACTGATACGACATAGTAGCAACACGGAGTTATTCTTTAGATAATTTGATTAATTATCCGCAAAGAAGTTTCATGAATTCCTCCAAATATAAAATGTTCCACAACATTTTTCACCCCAAGAATAATTTAATAATATTAAAGTATGTTCTATACATACTGATCATGACGTATTTCTGTTAACTTTTAGAATAGCTAGAATATTCGATTGCTAGTTTTTAATTATACTGAATTGTGTCTTCCTCTCCGAATTTTACATTATTTTACACATTTTTCTAGATTAATTATAAGTGAGCTCTGTGAAGTGATTGTTTGTCAGGAATATTATGTGTATTTTTGCGTAGACTAAGAGGTACTTTATTACACCATCAAGAAATAGTTTTTGAATACAACTTCTCCTACTTAAAATGTACGATATCATATTCCGTTCATATTAACCTGCTTGTGGACGCGATGAGACGCGATTGTGTCTCTAGAAAAATGTTATGGTTTCACATTAGAACGACGGCATTGTTCGAACCTAAGCGGAGGTGCTGAGATGAAACGGAGGAGAGGGAATGGTGGTTCTTCATCTCTTTGACAAGCAGCTGATAACATCTGAGCAATTGCTGTACTGAATGTGATAAGTCTGTCTGTATGTACTTGGCGCCGTACTCTGATCTCCTTAACCTGAAAAGTGAGAAGTTCTCTCTTCGTCACACAACATTCACTGGAACATTGCAAGGAAAACGCGCACTATAATCTTGCCCAACCGGACATCGAGGCCGATGTCACGTCTTGGAAAGCGAGCACGGTGACCAATGACCTAAACCACCAGGGTGGATGTGAAAAGTAGCTATACGAAAATCACCGCTTGGAACAGGCGGTCTATGGATTTGATGCAGAGATGGGGGATGTACCTCTTCCTTTCTTTCTCCCTATCTCCTTCTCTTTCTCTCTCTTTCTATCTCTTCCACTCCTTATCTCTCCCTACTTCTCTTTATCTCTTACTTTTAAGATATTGGACGCAATTAACATTTTCCAGTCAGCAACGCTCTTGATCACCACGTAAACGTCTCGCTACTCAGATATCTGCAATCATCACTTAATGATCGGAGCGATTGATGCTAAAAGAAAATGTAGTTATGGAATTTAGTTAGGTTCATCGAATAATTTCCATAGAAAACACGATAATGTGAGAGCCAGCTTCAGTTATTTCTTTAAGATATGTGGTTTATTGTGCCTAACCATTGACATGTGGCTGCCTAACCATTGACTTGTGACTACGTATAAGATCTCAGTGTACGTTTCCGTGATAGTGTTATAATGATTGGAAAACGTCTACCTGAATCACATGAATGCTCAGCTGCATCTACGTTCCTATGCCTTGTGGTGACGGAGTGTTAGTTACACCTGTGAAGATCACTAGATACTCAGACACTTATTTTTGTAACAATATTTGTACACAGTATAAATAACAATATTTATGTGAGAGTAATAGTATCAACAGTTCAATGCAAATGGAATTTTAACAATACTTATGGTTGCGTGAGAGAGTCGCTAAAGGTATGCATCCTACTGAAATAATATAGGAAACGATTTACATGATCGGTCAAAATTCTTACACATTACTAAACAAGAACCGCCCTGGGAAGACCGCCACCGTTACAATGAAAGGGATGATTGATTGCACATTGTGAAAATGATAAATCCAAAGAACTCCTTTGCCGAATCCCATGCAATTAAATCTTCTTTGCCTGTTTACCCGCAAAACGAAGTATCAGGTGTGCAGTTTGTCACTTTTGTAATATGAAGTAATAGAACTAGATAGCAGCATCAGGGAAAGTGGATAAAACAAGTGGGAAGGAGAAGAACAAGAAAAAGGACAAGAAAGAAGAACACGAATAAGAAGAAGAAGCAGATAAAGAATATGTCGACATGCAGATGGTCCGTTCATACTAGTAGACATTTTTTGGGCAGGTTCCGAAACAGTTGAACATTGGCGAGGACCGCGAAATGAATTCTTCCTTGCAGCCCGCCAGCCACGCGGGCTGCAGCGCCAGTTGCTAAAGCTACAAAAGTGAGATCAGAGCCTGTGGTTGGGGGTTAGTAGTAATATTTACAAGACGTTTACTTTGTTCTGATATCATGAATTAAAATAAAATTGAGCGAATTGAAATAAACCATACGTGACTGAATCAAGTCCAACAATAAACAGTTCCAACTGAAAAATAGTCAAAGCTGTTAGATCGTATTCTAATGAACTGGTTCGGTAATAATCAACCCTCGGTTCGCGATGACTATATGCATGATCCTAGCGCATGGTTGCCGATAATCTTCACGGCAGTATCTTCGCGTAGAAAACAGGAGGAAGAGAAAGTCGTAAAAGACCACTCTTAACGTCTACCCCGCTGAGCTGCCAGTCATTATTATTACATTAACGGAAGAAGCTCTCAATGCGCAAAGCGGACAGTCGCACTTCACTTTCTTTTTTAATAAAAAAATAGCTTCATATTGTAATGGAGCGTTTACCTCCGCACGTCCAAGCAACAAAATTCTCCTCTTCCCTCCACGGACGCAGGAGCGCATTGATATTCGAGTGCGCGCAGGGTGCGTGGAAGCAAGACGCCGCTCTGGCGGTGAGCGAGTGCATAGCTTTCGCCCTCCCGCTTCCCCACCACCACGTCCTCGCTCACCACCACCGCCGCCACCGCCGCCGCACTCTCCTCCAGCACCTGAATCGCCTTCACCTCTCGCGTCACCCATGCCGCTACTGCCCTCGTCCGCCCTCGTGCCACCGGAACCAGGCTGCCATCACCCACCCTGTAACCACCATCATCCCCTCGGATTCCTCCATCACTTCGGTTTCCCCCCGCCGTCATCAGCACCTTCCCCTCTCGCTTCTTGTCATCCACCGCCAGCGCTCTCTTTGCTTCACCGCCGCCTCTTCCTGCTGAAACATCTCCGCCACACCCGCTCTCTCACCCATTTCGGCTCCCTCCACCATCACTTATATCTGTCTCCGTCTTCACTATTCCTACCACCGCCCTCACCACCTTATCCAGCTCCCATCATATCTACCGCCTCCATCTCAGTTATTTCGCCACCTCTGCCCTTCGATTTCTATCCCCTTCACTGCCAGTGCTACCTCTTCTGCCGCCCCACCTCTACCTCTTCCTCCTCTGCGACTTTCTTTTTCGCAAGCACACCACCATCGCCGTCTCAGCGATATATATCGCCCGCGTAGATCGTTTGCCATTTACACCGTCTCGGTCTTCGTTCCATTGGTCATCGCTTCCGTCTCTGCTTTCGATATAGGAACCTCCACCTCCACCATCGCCGCCACTGTTGCCGCCGCCTCCACCATCGCTACCCTCCGCCTCCACCATTTGCCATCTGCATCGCCTCCTTTTTTACAATATGCGCCGTCTC
>BOPP01000199.1:1107614-1122764 GCA_017312745.1 Gryllus bimaculatus
ATAATAATAATAATAATAATAATAATAATAATAATAAGTATAATTAACGATAACTATGAAAATACAAATTAGAATAAGCTTTCAAGAAGTAAAATATCCTAACCAAATATATTAGTCATATAATCACTATAAAATGCATTGTTGAAGACATACAGTAAATACAGTGTTACCTATGCGTTTATAACTTAATGCAAAAATGATAATAACGTATTTGTGCTATTTAAAGTGTTTAACAACTTATTATCACTTAGCTCATCCGAGTGTTAATATAATGTACTATATGTAGTACATTGTATTGTATTTTTGCACAAATAATCAAATAATCCTTGTTTGAAACTCGAACATCGATCTAATTAAAATAAAATATTTTTATATACAATTTAATCTCGTAGATCTTTTGATCGTAAGGAATATATAACGAGAGCGCATTTCAAAAAGATTACGTATATTACTCTGTAATACAGCTCTAAATATGAAATCCTTTGAACGCTGAATACAAAATGCAGATGCTCACATTCATTCTAGACATGTTAAAAATATACACAATATTGCATAATATACGCATATAAACAAAATATTCATTGCAATCAACAACGCGAATGCTGAAAAGGAGGATTCGGTGAATTAATATTTTAAGACATTTTTTCATCGTTCTTTGCTTCCATTTATGGACACGCTCATTTTTATAAAAATCATCTATCATTTCTCTCTCACATAAATAATCATGCGCTCTTTTACAATCAGGTTTACATCAAATTGAAAAAAGCTGTTCTTTTCAGTCAAGGTCTTTATTTGGTCATTCACCTGACCTGAGTAGTCTTTTGAGTTGAATGTTTATACTGTTATACATTTTGTACAATATACTTATTCATTCAAATGTCTTTATCCACAGACGAGATTAGTCAGAAGTTTTGGTGTTTTAGACATGTTCATTTCATTTTCAATACCGAGAATTCTCTTGGTTTCATTTTCACTGCAATACAATGTTTTTCTGGTTTATATTTATCTTTCTACCACTGCAACCGCGATAAGTACCCCGTCCGATTAATGAGGATTTGATGTGAGGTGGAAGTGAGTGGGCGGCCGGTTTCCTTAGGATTATTCGTTTTCTAGCCTTCTCATATCACTTATTCATGGTCGACACTCACTTCACTATCATTAAACAATTACTATCATTAAACAATTACAATTAAAAGACCACATATGAAACGCACCGGAACTCTCCAGGACTGCATATGAGATCTGGCTAAAGAATAATGTCTACAATGCCATTTACCTGAAATACACGACATGGATAAATAAATAATACCAACTCTGATGTGTTTATTATATTTTTGAAATGTAAATATCCCAAAGAAAGAACCAACTATTCGTTTTCAATTTGTTCTTCACCTTACGACACACTACATCTTAAAATAATTTCTTGTGATTTCGATTTAACATTACCTGTGTTAAGTATACAATACTCATAAAATTGAGAAGGTAAAACTGTCAAGAAATGAGCAGGTAAGCAACGGGTCGGGAGCAGATGGATAGCGAATCGAGAGGAGTTAGGGAGCGAATCGAGAGCGAGTCCGGAGCGGGTCAAGAATGGGTCGGGAGTGGGTGGGGAGTGGCTGGGGAACGGGTGGGAAAATGAACAGGTGAATAGCGGAAGGAGTTAAGTAGAGAATGGGAGCGGGTCGAGAGCGGATTGGGAGCGAGTAGCGACGCGGCCGTGCAGGGGAGGCGGTGGGCGCCAAAGAGCGCGTGGGTGGCGAGTGGGCGCGTCTTGTCCAATTACGTCAACAGAGAGGCGGCAGCGCAGACCTCATCTCGCGCACAATCTCAGCCTTTTCCTCCGCCGCCACACGCCCTGGGCGTTTTTGTGCGGCCGCTCATCCAGGCACACCCCCCCCCGCCCGCGCACGGCCCTTCGCGCGGCGACCGGAAGGCAGGCAGTTTTACCTCGAGAGTGGACCGCGATTGTGCTGCTCCCTGTACCCGCCTCATTCCCTTGGTGGAAGGTGGAGTAAAAGGAACCGCCCAACTCTATCTTGCTGTCAGTTTTTTCATCTAACCTTCTTTAACTTTTCGTTATCTCAAAAGATACAGCCGAACTCTATCCCCATTTCGTTCAACCGGTGTTCCGGAAGGAGTAAATATTTTAGGTACGTTTTTCATTCATATGTAGGGCATATAAATGTTCACATATCAGTCCAGGCAACACAGGCAAACATGGCAGAATGTTCGGTATTGTGTGTATCAAATCAGGGAGGTACGAAGATGCTCAGGATTCATGTTTTGTTTCCACAAACGTTTAAGAACAGGTAGTCAACGATGGCAGTTCACTAAAAGGTCGTGCACGTATTTTTTGAAAACAGACAGAAGTTCATCACTAATAATCGATCAATGGGATTCTAAGCTTAACCAGGTATACATGAATTCCCATACTAAGGAGAAGGACAGAACGGGCAGCAGCAAAGTTGACCACGCGATGAAGTTAGTATACGTGCGGAAAAGGTGAGACTTCGAATTGAAAAGAGGAGGAAAGTAATGTCTTTGTAACCACACATAGACGAGAATTAGAACGAAAATGAAGAAGAAAATGTGGTGATAGTAGAGGAGAAGGAAGAGGTACAAGGTAGCAGAACGGCGGAGGGGGGGCGGAAGTAACGGAGGCCCAAACTATGGACGAATGATGAAAAAAGAAATGCGAATATCTGAGGGAAATGGACGAGTGAGTAAAATGAAGGAAAAATAGAGCGGTACGGCTTGACATGTCAAAGAGGCGGTATAAGCAGATATGAAAGTAAAGAAGAAGACAACAGAAGCCTAAGAATAGAAGAATGGGCACACTCCGTAGAGGGGGAAGGTGGTTTGGGAAAATGACGGAGCAAAGGCATGGGGGTACTCGCAGCGTTAATCGAAAGAAGAGGGGAAAGGGGGAGTACGGGAGGGAAGAGAAAAAGTAACAGCGACGACTAAGAGCGTGGACGAGCGTGAGACCTCCGTCAGCGTCCCCGTCCCTGTCTTAATCTCCGATCCCGTCCCCGTCCGCGCCACAACCTTTTACCCCCATTCTTTAACCCCAACACTACTCGCGCCGCCCGCCTGTCTTTACTCTCGCCTAATTACCTTTCACCCTTTGACTGCTTTAGACGAGTTAATACGCAAAAATATTTCCGTGCATGGTAGCCTCTGAACGAGTTATTCCGCTCAGTCAGGTTGGCGATAACAGCTTCCGGACGAGATCGTCCAGGAACCGCGATGTCCAGGAAGCGTGTGGACGAGACCGCTCATGCTGAGACGCTTTCGGCTATCGCTAACACTGTTTGATAACTGAGATATCAATGCGATATCAATATGTGAGCGAGCTCAACTCACAACCAAAGGGACGAAGCGAGAAGCATGACTTAAAAAGAACAAATTACCTCCCCGAATTACATTTGTATGCTCCCCATCCCCTCACTCTCCTCCTGCTTTTACTAATGTAAGGCTTCTATGCGTCATTTAGCGGCCATCGTAAGTAACATTGAGCGTAACGGTGACGGTACATGGCCACACTCAAACAATGCCCCTGGCGAGGTACCAACCCGCGACCCTTCCGGCTACTGCTCTTCTGTCTTTCAGGGACGGCCTGCCCGCTCCTTCACTAGCGCACATCGCATCATTAATATCCACTCGCGCAGCGTAATACTTTCCACGCACACACACGGCGCGCCAGGCTCTTTGATGAATTTGCACACCTCAACTGGCTCGTGCGCGATCTGAGGGAATCGAGAATACCTTTCGTTTTCCACAAAAACTCATACGTTCGTGAAGGGATCGAACGCGTTTTAAAAGCAAAACGAGAAATGTGCAAATCAACTATGGGGCGATACGACTAATCAATATATAATTTTGAAGAGTACAGAAAAGGTTATGGATCTCGCACGTTGCTATTCCCAAAAGACTCTGAGCAGTTTTTAAATATTACTCGAGACGAATGAGCGATGTAGGCAGAGAGACACATAAAATATTAGTTCAGTGAGTTAATTTATTTTTTTACATTAAATACCGAGAGTGTACACTTACTCTCGCTAAACAAAGTATCCCTCACAATCAAAACAGTTCAAATCTATAACTTGCAAGTAGGTGGTTCATAGTACTAAATAATGATTGCTCGTTTCCAGCCAAGTCAACTGCTACAATCCTTAATCCCGATAGGGTAGTGAATGTTCAATTATATTAACATGATCATGATTTTCTTATATTATTAACGTTTTCCGGAAGGTGGCGATATTTCTCTTCCACTGGAAGGTGAAATCCGGTGCTGACCTGAAGGTCGATTTGCGAGGAATCTCCACTCCTCTGCTACCTCCCCCCAGAGGTTCGAGTTTATACCTATCCCAACCTGTATAAATTCTAACTTCCCGACTGCTATGCCGAGTTGTGTGGTAGCGTAGTGCATGTAACTGAGGGTGTGTAAGGAAAGAGGACATAACAAAGAAGAGGAAGGAAAGAGCGCGCACGGTCCGTGGCCCGTGTGTAAGGGTACTGCTTCGGCATTCTGCTGGTATTGATTGGAGACCTCGGAAAACTACCCATCAGAGCAGCCGGCCGCTAGGATTTTCCTCCAAACAGCGGCTGAATCCTAAGTAGATATCTAGCCAGTATAGAAAATATTCAACCTTCGGGACACGAACTATAGGATTTCCGGTCAGAGATGCAGAAGTCAGTGGCAATGCTGTCTCTAAGCGAAAGTCATCCAGTCAAACCATGTATTTGTTAGCATTACCAAATTCTTTTAGAACAGTGGTAGCCAAACGTATGAAGCTTGTGAGCAACCATACAGCTTTCAATTCAACTGTGCACTACCAAGAAATCTAGACCGACATTTTTTTTAAATTTTAACATTTGTTTATTGTTTATAAACAAACATTTCTATTCAATTTGAAACTAATTGTAATAAAACTGTGTACAAGAAATATAAGCTGAATAGAAGAGGTCCAGGTCAACTAACTTTGATCTCAACCGTGATATCCCCAAAATTGTCCCGCTAACTACTTGTTCGTTCTGGCGATCGCTGTTTTAGAACATGTACCTGAGGGATATCAGCCATATAACTTACTTAAAAACATGCTCTCCTTGATAGTGATTTCACATTTAAGTGGTTGTCAAAGACATATTTACTAAGAAGCATAAATAAATGCGTCATCGCGTCTGTAATAATGAATCAATTTGACTGCTCTATAATAGCCAAACAGAACTGTATAAAGCATAAGAACAACCCTTCTATACCTTAGTCAAGAAACTCTACACAAATACACACCGAACAACGCCAGAAGAGTCGCAATTAAAAACAGGAAATATCAATGCCATTAAAAAAACGCTTCAAAATAGGTTTTTAAGGCAAACCTTTTGAATTTGTGAAATTTTATAACTAACCAAACTTGTACAGATAAAGTATAAGCTACATTGTAATTGGGTATTTTATAAAATTACTGACTTGAATTGAGTAGTACGATTCGTAATGTTTAAACCCCCAGAAATGTGAAGAGATACTGTACTGCACTTCCACACACTCGGCACATAGAGTGCACAGTGAGTGTGAGCACGCTCCGGGCGTCAGCGTGTGTTTTGGTGCATAACGTGATCTGCGAGGCGTCGGAGCGCTCTCTGCATGGCCGGGGCTCAACTTCTTCACATTAACGCGCCAGAGCTACTCTGCATCCAAACTGCAAACTTTAATGTGAGGCAGAACTTTTATGGTAGCAGACCGCTTCTGCAAGAAATGTTATAATCGTTAAACTATCAAAAAAACTCAAATTTACTTTAACTGCTTTTCAAACTAAGTGACTCCGCCTATGTGTCCATCTGCTTGTGTCTTCATCTCTGTGTGTGTCCGTATATTCGTACATGTGTCTGTCCGTCTGTGACAAAAACTTTCGCGCCTAATTTACTTCTAGGAATTTTGCTACAATTAATATTCCCTGGTCCGTCCGGACTGGCTCCAATCCCCGCAACTTTTAAAAAATAATAATATTTTGGGAGTTGTTTACGTGAAGCTCTTGGAATATTTTTTTAATTCTCTATTATACCTCCCCATATTTTACAGGCATGTGTAAAAGAGGGCCGAGAAAGGTTTGTAAAGATGAATAATGACGTTTCTATGTCAATTTTAAAATTTTATTGATCAGGGGATATAAATTTAATTGCTTACTATTTTTGATGTATGACCTTTTCGTTTTAATTTTTTGTCAATTTGTAATCCTAATAATTTGGCCGGGGCTGAAGAGGGAAGCATTTGCATTGCATTATTGTTTAAAATTAAAGGAAATATTTGTTTTATTATTTTTAGTAAAAATACTGTTGCTTGGCATTTAATAGTAATTTTCCATTTTTAAAGTCATTTAGAAAGCATGTTTAAGTCAGCTTGTAATTTATGTCGGCCTATTAGTAGATGTTTGTGTGAAGTAATAACTGCAGTATCAACCGCAAAGAAGGATATTTTCGAATTATTATTAGTTGGGACATCAGAAATAAATATAGTGAATAAAGTTGGTGAAATTGTGGACCTCTGAGGGACTCCAGCCTGTATTGGGTGATTGGTGGATATTTCTGTGTTAATATGAACTCTAAAATTTCTAGATGTGTGAAACATTTTAACAATTTGTTGGAAATAATAAGGAATGCCAATTTGTCAAAGGCATTTTCTATACAAGACCCATATGCCAAGCACTGTCAAATGCTTCTTCTGCATCAAGAAATATTGTGAGCGTTGATTTTGACTTTTGACAATTTGATGCTATGAAATCTGTTAGTCTTAATAGTTGATGTGTGGTAGAATGATTGTTGCGGAAACCAAATTATGTGTGAGTAATTATGTTATTTTTATTAATAAATGTATTTAATTTGACTAAGATTGCTTTTTCAAAAACTTTCATAAAATATTGTTACATTCAAACAGTATTTGAACACAATATGTGTTCTAAGTGTGAAAAGAAACACACGTTCGATCTCAACACAAAATTTGACAAATTGCATTTTTAAAGCACACAATAAAAGTTAAATGCATTAGAATATTTTTAAATTATAAAATTAGTAAAAAATACTTCTATCTCCTGCCTGAACGAGCTAATCAATGTTAAGCATCTACGTAGTCCCTTAGAAGTTCTCCAAGATCACACACGAGTTCGAGTAAGTGTGCCCGTACAACTCACATCAACAAATTTAATTGGGTAAGTTTTGAGTTTTGCTTATATGTTACCATACAAATTTCTAATGCAGAGTACCGCCAATGACGAAATATTTTCGAAGCATTTTTGCAATTATAGACTGTAACATCATTGTAATTTTTTGAAATACAACATACTTGTGGAAGATTACTTCAGTCGATCTATCCAATATGGGTTTAGACTATATTTCTGCGGCAACCAAATACTTTACTTAATAAGACAAACTATTCAAAGTGTCTCCCTTTATCACACGATACCACCGTGATATTTGAAGTTTCGGCTAGACGAAACGGTCTCAAGACCTTGAGATTTTCCCGCAAAGAAAGGAATCGGTCAATCAGGGCCACAGCTAGCCGAGGTGAAATGATTCCGCGAAGGCCTACGCCTTATCTCTTAGACGAGTCGAGGGTATCTCGAGGCAGGTGAGCATGGGCAGAGCTTACACAGACAGCCGCACATCATAAGGGATGCCTCAATCGGAATCCTCTACAATTTTCCGTGAAAGGGCAGACGATGTGCAGTGCACTCTAACTTGCTTAAAGGAAGTTTTCAAGTTATATATGATTCAAGATTTAACCATAAAGCAACGTTTTTTTTAAATTACTGACTACGAATATGAACGCAATTTGTTCAATGCTGCAGTCTAAAAGACCACGGGAAGCGAGAGAGATAATGAAACAGTGCTCTTTGTACAAGAGCAAGTGATTGATAATTACCTTTAATTTGAATTTTTGAGAACACATGACATTTTATAAACTCTGTGAAATCAGTTTATTTAAGTCAATATTACTGTACGGTCGTGGTGCTTTGTTTCATCATTAAAACCATAGCAATTCAATTGTTCATTAAAATCACGAAAATACATAGCCAATAAAACATGGCCTAAAATGAACACGTTATTATCCGAATTGTAAAATGTCACTTACATCGTTCTCGTTTTCACCAATTCATTTGTTCGTGTGCCTTGTAATATAAGAGGAACAAAATTATAAATTAACTGACGAGATGATGCTTCAGTTTAAAAATTACTAAGATACTATGTTTCACGTAGCAAATATTCAAAGAACTTTCTTTGAACAGATAAAAGTAGCATTAAATAGTAATTGAAGTAAACATCTCTTTTTTCACAAAAATGTTTCACAAAAATATTTTACGCAAATGCCACTATCTTTAGGAATGTTGTTTCAGCAGAATAAAATTAGTTTATTCTAAAATCTGTCACGCATAATACTTGAGATACTCTTGGCACAAAAAAAGAATTCTCTCATTATCTCCCAGTAAAATATCAAACTCTTAGTGCCGAGAAGTTAAATAAATTATACGTTCTAATTGAGCTGCAATTCGTGAAAATTGAGTTTAACTAACAACCGTAAAAGCGAATTCGAAATATTGTATTCGTAGCAGAATTCCCGTGCTCTGATACAATCGAAATATCCTCCGCCCGAACCGACATTCCACGCGAGAGGGAGAGAGCCGTATTGCCATTGGTCGCTGACAGGGCATCCGGATTGTGTTACTTTGCTCGTCAAAACGAGCCACGCAAACAAAAGTGCGTTCTGATTCCCCCGGCCAGGAGCAACGGCTATAATGCAGCAGTGACATCATGAATGGCACCGCATCACTTCTCTCGGCCAGACGAAACAGGCTCTAATTCACTACATTATTATTCGGGTCTGCAGCAATAAATCGCAGATTTTCCCCCGTGCTCGTGTCCGCTATCCCCCCTTTCTTTTTTTTGTTTGTTACAACAATCAAATGCCAGCGTTGTATTTCATCCATTTCTCGAGATGCCGTTTTATGAACGTTTCGTTATTTGTTTTAAATTGGAGTACGAGTACTCTTTTCACTGAATGTGGTCGACTGGTCAATAACAAAAACATAATGATAATAGAAAGAGACATACCAAAACAAGCTACGTAATAAGAAAAGATATTCTGGAAAAAGAGTTGGAAACGTGTCTTGTCAATTATTCACTAGTAGCTAGCAGATGGCAGTCTATTAAATAAATACAATTCAAGTTCAAAATCAATTTATTAAATGAAGATTGTGTATTAACGAGACATTACTTTCTTACATTACATTTTAAGGAGAAAATATTGAAATAATGATGTGCGCCGTCAGCATTTGGGTCAGCCTTTCTGCTTTATAGATCCCTACTTCGATGCTATTCGATATTATGATTCGCAGCGAGGCATGTAGTTCAAAGAAATATCCATAGATCGCTCATTGAAGGTACGCTGGGAACGGCGTAGAGCACACCTTCTCAATTAACTTCGCAAAAAACAACACCTCCATATGTCATGTTTAATTCAAACCATCCTTTAAATACTTCTGATACTAAGAAGAACAAAGTGAAAATTTCAACAAAATCGGAGGAGTAATTTTTGAGTCTACATGCCAAAGTCGCAGATTCCTTTTATTTACACATTTTGAAAGAAGATCTTCATTATTCCTTTTAAAATTTTAGAAATTATTTTAGTAAAAAAAATAACTAGTCCTATTCTTGCTCATTCTAGCTATGTATTTAATGATTACAGAAGTAAGATACTAACTACTCGTAACACCGCCCTTCATAAAATTCACAGAAGGAGTAAATCTGAAAAAATCTTGTGTTGTAGTGATTTGTTTCAGAAGGAATAAGAATTTAAATGTAATCCGTTCTACTATAATAGATTTTTTTAACAACTGACCTGGGAAATAATTAACGTTTAACAAAGAACAACATATATATCAACAATTTTAAATTACGAAATTAATATTTGCTGTAATGGAAAAGAATACCCTAGAAATCGTTTGCTCCAACGCAGACATCAGTATCATTCTGATGAGATTTATGTACTGGAATGTAATTCGTAATTTCTCATAACTGAAGTTGTGACTCTATTATTCAGTGTCGTACTCAGTGCGTTACTGCTTATGGTACAGCTGACGTCACGCGAGAATGAAGAAAGAAACTTCAGTAGCCACGTGTGTCATTGAGAACCTCAATTTTTTGCTCCAAAATTTTTTAGCAAAACCAATTTTTGCAAATTTTATAGCAACAATTTTGGTGTGTGAATGAATGATCAGCACATATAAAAATATCAAACAATTATCTGACAGTTATTTCTTCAGTGAAAAAAATATTGCATGAGGAATTACGCAGATAATTACGTGTTTCACGGAATAACAAACCACCCTACTCAAACGCTCTAATTAGAACCCGTGTCCGAAATCTATCTTCACGACGGCACTTGCACCAACTTGCTTCAAAAGTTGGTAGCCGCCTGGCGCGGGCGAAATCTCCATCTACAATTCAACGAAGCAGCGGCGGCTTAACGGCAGGCGCCGACGTGCAGCGGGCCTTTGAGCGTGGCAACACTGTCAACAAGCACAAGTAAGTCGCAAGGCCGGACAAGGGCAGGGCAGGGCAGGGCAGGCAGTCCCCTTCATTCCGGGCAAAGTCAGCCGCTCCGACTGAGGGCCCCAATCACGGCCAAATGGATGCTCAATGCTTGATGAGCCGGAGCGGTCCACGAGGGCCCGGCCAAGGGAGGGAGGGGGCGGGAAGCGGCGGCCTGCGGACGGCGGCAGCGACGCTCGAACCCGAGCCTCAGGCTAAGGGCTCTATCTCGCCGGGACGGCGGCAGGGCCCGACAGCGGCGGCACCGCGAATTCTATTAGCGCGGGGGCCGGGGCGCAGCTCACAGCGCCGGCAGGGCGGCGTCGCGCCGGGCCGCGCAGCTGAGGATGAAGAGTAGGGGTGGCGTCGGGGACGGGGGTGGAGGCTGAGGCAGGCGGAGCTCCAGGTAAGAAGGCGGAGGGCTGCTGAGGCGAGGTGTGGGACACGAACGACCGAGTTGGGGGTGGCTAAGGCGGGGCGACGAGGCGGCGGAGGGAGAGGGAGCGAGGGGGCGCGGCAGACGGTGGGGTTTGGGAAATGTGATAAGGGTAAAAGTTGACGTGGGAGCTGGGTGGGAGCTGGGGTAGGAGCTGGGGGTTGGGAGCTGAGGTTGGAGGCTTAGGGATGGGATTGGGGTGGGATTTGGGATGGGATTTTGGGGGTGGGATTTGGGGTGGGAGCTTGGGAGTAGAAGCTAGGGATGGGAGCTGACGAGTAAGGAGCTGGGGTGGATCTGGGGCTGGGAGTTGCGCGAGAATGGTAGTGGAAGGCCGGGAGCGAGAGGTGTGGCGGAAGTGGAGACGGAGGTTGATGCGAGAGCTGTGGCGGAGGAGGAGTCAATGGCAGTGTAGGTGAATAAAGGTGGAATGGGGCAGTATAACCTTGCTGTGGCAAGTAGTTCGCAGTGGCTGTTTCGGTCCCGGTGGAAGGGAAAGGTGCAATAGTGGAATCAGGAGATGACATTGTTGGCGCATGGGTATTGGGGTAAGTTGGGGTTGGAATAGGGGGGGGTGATTATGACAGGGTCGGTGAATGGTGAACTTGTGACGAAGAGTGTCGGAGTGGGCAACTATTGGTTGTGGACATGAGCAGTCCGAAAAGTGGCCTCTGAGGGGACGCGCGAGATGGCGTAAAAGATGATGTACGGGGACAGAAAATGCTAGAGGAGAAGATACTCGTAGGACAAATGGATAAAAATAATTTCAGCGATGGTTGCGGCAACGGTCCACGAGAGATTCAACGGCGAGTCAACCCGCAGTTAAACAAGAGAGCGTGGAGAGGGTGCAAAAGGACGCCCTTGACTTAGCGAACGACTACCGGAAATTTTGCGGGAATCGAATGTAGAACAGTTCTAGAGGCAAATACCATGGTATGAGCTTCTAGACTTCTCGTAACAGTCCGCTTACAGAGATATCGAGTGTATTGACGTTATGAGGTTAAAACACTCTTGATTTCATGGGAATTAAGTTGGATGATTTCACTTTTACTATATAAAATAGAAGTGTTCATCTGTCAACTGATAAATCTCAATAATGTTGTAAAATGCACCTTAACTTGTAACTTATATACATGGTTTTTCGAACGAAACACAAAACATCATGTTAGTCTGACGCAATAGACTATCTCTGTTGCGAAGCTAGCAATAATAACTCAGGTTCTATGGGCTAGAAGACAAGAAATTGCAAAGTAGCAAATAAGAGAAGAATAACGGTTGGCAGAGAGAGGGAATAGAGAGAGGTAAGGGGGAAAGAGGAAGAGAGAGGAGGGGAGAGAAGGGAGGGGGAGAAGAATGAAAAGAGAGATAAGAGTGAGGGAGGGGAAAAGGGAGAAACAAAACGGAAAAGGATCGAGAGAGAGAGAGAGCAGAGAGAAGAGAGAGAGAGAGGAGAGAAGAGTGGGCAGAAGAGAAACACTGGAAAATAAAAAAAGACGTGACACCGAAATACGCGAGAAGGCACGCTACAATGGAAGAAGGGATGGCGGTGCTGGCGAGAGTGAGGGGCGAGGGCAATTGCGCGGAGCAAGGCAGGGTGACGGAGGTGCGAGTGAGAGTTGGCCGAGGACGGGAGGATGGTGGCGGTGGTCGACAGACGGGCGGAAAACGAATTCTATGGTGAGGCGAGGGTGAGACGCGAGAGCGAGAGCGAGGCAGAGCAGGGCGAGGGCGAGGGCGAGGCGCGAGGGCGAGGCGAGGGGGGCGAGGGCGAGGCGAGGGCGAAGGGCGAGGGCGACGGGGAGGGCGAGGGCGAGGGCGAGGGCGAGGGCGAGGGCGAGGGCGAGGGCGAGGGCGAGGGCGAGGGCGAGGGCGAGGGCGAGGGCGAGGGCAGGAGCAAGGCAAGGGCAAGGGCACGGCGAGGGCGAGGGCGCAGGGCGAGGACGAGGACGAGGGTGGCGTTGCGAGGGCAGGACGGGAAGAGACCGCAATGCGTTCCGCTGCGGAGGTCGGGCGGGCTGATTCGGCTTCGCGGGATACGAGGATTAAGAGCTCGGGCGCCGCTTGCAGGAGCTCTTAATGCCCAGCAAACCGCCCGGCCGCGCGCCGCCCGCGCCCAAAAGTTCCACTCTAAGGCATCCGCGGAATCCCTGCCCGGGTCTGCCCTGCAGCCTCTACGCGATGGAGAGTTTACATTCGCCACTGACAGCTGTACAGCTCATGTCGCGCTGCTCCGAGCTCCATTCCACATGCATGGGCCGGGTAAAGTGATTAGTCCGGTCGCGTATTTTGTCAACTACGCTAGCCTGTGCTGTCAATTACATGAACACATTACCACCCGAGTGAATTTTGGGTGTCCTAGTTCAATGAATTGCGGAGGTATTATCTGCCATAGCTTGTACCTGTAAATGCTTTTATTTTGAACCATTATGACCAGACCATAAAAGATTGTAAGTGAATTTTTCGTTCAGTGTTAAACAATTTGAAAACTGACTTTAATCCTCATCAGTTATTTACACCAAGAAAGGTAGTAAGCACGCCGTAAATTTCAAATATGAAGAATATTTCAAACAAAATTTATTTTATTCTACTAAGATATTAATACATACACAAAGTAATTAAACACTGAGGTTAAAGAACAATTCAAAACAAGCGGCTATAAGACGATCATACCCAAGAAACATTATAAGCAGATGTCGATTTAATATGAATCTCATCACAACAGCTTCTAGCCACTATATAATTATAAAATAAAAAAAAATTTAATTACAATTTTAAAAAATCGTCACCGGGATGAATATTTATCAATCCAGCATAATGCAATTCTGAAATGGCAACCCCAACGCTCGAACGCGGTCCCTTGCGTGTCAGACCACTGGCGCCCCTCGGCGCACGCATGCGATTGCGCGGACCGTCCGGGCTCTTCGCAGGAGCCTCTGCCGAGGCGGCGGCGGCTCGCAGCGCGCCGGCGGAGAGGACGCAGACGGGCGCAGAGCGGATCCACTGCGAGATGGAAATTAGGGAAATCCCCCCTCCCATTTAAGTTTTTCAGTTACTATTAATTTTAACTTGACGCGAAACTTCAATGCAAACACATTGTCGGATAATTATTAAAACCAATAAAGTCGTATCACAGTATGAGCGTAGCCAGCGACTTATTAAAATATTATTAATATGTCTCCTTCGTCCAAAACATTTTGAATTTCCCCTCACAAAATTTGTTTCTGGATATGCCCCTGATTAATGCCTTATGGAATCCCTTACCACGATCAAAATATGGATCCCCTAAACATGTTTTAATATTGAGAATACATTATCAATATTAATTTGGAATGGAGGAAGATAACGTCACAGAACAACATGAAAGTAGACGGACGTGACTGAAGGGTAGAAATCGGAAATGATGAAAAAATAGAAGAAAGTAAAAAGGCATGTTAGGAGAATGATGTATAAGAAACAGAAAATAAGAAGTGTTAAGGGGAGGAAGAAAGGTAATACCAAGGGAAGGGGAGGTTACGGTACGAAGACGTGAAAGTATGTAGCCGTGAAATGAGGGCTAAGAATAAGAAATGCGAAGATAGGAATATGACACAAGTGACTAGAGACACCCCAGCATGGGTAAATTACCGTTTTAAGATTAATAAGAAAATGGGTAACTGAGATGGCGACAGACAAGAAAACAGCCACAGAACCGTGTACGGAAGAAGCACAAAATTTGATGGTGATGATGTCTTTGGTCGAGAATGAGAAAGAGATGTGCATAAAGCGAGGACAAAACTGAAGACCGGATAACCGAAATCTTTAAGGCAGCACAGCCGTAGCGATCTCGGACCAAAGGATCGCGAGTTCCAGTCCCACCTCGGGCATGGATGTATTTGTGTTCATCCTTCCACCCCTCACCATCACCATATTCCGTCACACTTAAAAATGTAGTGGTCGCTAATGACCTAGCTGTCGATGCGGCCTTACATAAAAACATAAATGAAATACACTGACGAGATGTTGAACGCCCCGCCCCCCCCCCCCCCGCCCACGAGCAGATACTATGTCCCATGCTGGCGGCCCGATTTCCCACCGCCTGCTCCCTTGGTTAGAACGTGTGTTCCTTTTCTCCCAATCTGACGTGCTGTTCTGCT
>BOPP01000199.1:1137068-1147980 GCA_017312745.1 Gryllus bimaculatus
GGGAGGGGAGAGGACAGACGACGCAGCGCGGGGCAAAGGCGCTTTGCAGCTAACGAATCGCTGCCAAGTGAAGTGGAGAGTGTATTAAGAAATCCGTCTCGAGCGAGCGGACTCCAATTTACTAGTTGATGCAAGAAGGCTGCGAAGGAGACGGGAAAATGATATTGGCACATGAAAAACGAGGTACAAGAGTCTCGTTTATTTTATCTAGCGTAAGAGGAATTTCCGAACTGTAAGGAGAGAGAGAGAACAAACCTGCAAACCAGGGCAGTTGGCAACCCGTGCAGAATGATAGGGAGAGAAAAACATCCGAATATTGATGAAACCTTTGATCAAGATAACCGTTAAAATTACGTTCAAGTAAAGATTAATTTATTATTTTGGGTTTGGTTTATATTATAACGATCAGTTACCTTAAGGTCCTGATTGTTTTATTTAAAAACGTTTTGGCTTCATTTTGTTTTTCACTATAAAACAAGATATTTTTCATTTTTTCAAACATATTGTAATTGATTTAATCTATATCGACGAATCTTTTATTTCCGTAACATCACTGTCACTGTCACAGGGACGCGCGTACTGTCATATTTGGATTTTAGTTGTTCATTTGCATTTCGTAATTTGAACAGAACATAGTAAAGAATATTGTACCTCTTAGATCTACTTTAAATAATCTATTACCCTGCATCTGGACATGGCCACATGCAATTATGTGAAAACGTTTATTGGTGATGAGAGAAAAATAAAAAAACGCATTGATTTGTTTAAATTAATTTAGATACAACGGAGTAATACTTTTTTCTCAAACCGGAAAACTGGATAATACTATTAACCACCATAGGCAACTACTTTTTTCCGTGTGAGAAGTTTCATTCCTCATCTGAAAGAAGGCTGAAAGCCGCCATTGACCACTTCAAACATCATTTAAACATCACGGGTTCGTGATTATGAATCGGCGTAAAAGTGGGTTAAATTGCTTTTAACTGTTTATATGTGTTTCCCATTGTAGTGTGAAAGAAGAAGGTTCGTTTTGGAATAAGAACAAATAAAATAATATCATAAAAGAACATTAATTTTATACGTTTGCTGATATTTTCATGTGTTTAAAAGTGTTGAACTAAATAAGAGCATTAACAAGTTGAAGTTTGAAAACTTGATTCATTAATTTCTAGGAAATATCCAAACTTCTTTGAGTATCGTCTGAAAGTTTTGTTTCCAATACAGAAAAGAAAACGAAAAGGGTGTCTAATTGCAGCATTACTTTAAAATTTACTAACATGTTAATTGGGATTACATTAGTTGGTAAGTTCGCCATTGTTTTATTTTGGTAGTTAGTATGTCTCACTTTATAATGTATCAACACAAAACGGATTACGTTATTTGTCTAATAATTATTCAGTCATTTATATCAAATTATATCTAAAAATTTCAATTTGTACATATTACACCCAAAGGGTAAGTTTTAAAAAATGTGAGGATTTATCACAATTTTAGTACACCTTCTAACGTATCCAATGCATAACTTTTCATTTCTCCAACATTTTGCGGCACAAGGGAAGTTTAAAGTAGAAAGGAAAGAGATTTGAAAAAAATTAATCTCTCTGCCGAAAAAGCACGGCCGCATAAGCAGAGTGAAGCTTCTATTTTGCGTTTGTAGCCACGCTCTCCCGCCCAAGGCACAGACACACGCATTTAATTGCAACTGCTTTGGCAGTTTGCAAGGGCCAGAGAACCTCGTTCGCCAAGCAGGTGAAAATTTGAATTCGTTTCCTTTCATTCTGCACGTATGTTTAACTAACGAACTAAAGAGTAACTTTAATACTTTTGTTTCGTTCAATAAATAAAAGAAAACAACCAAACGTTACATTATCATAACTTATCCAAGCAAATAGGTTTGGGGAAACGTGTGTTCCTCAGAAAATGCATAACTAAACACATGTCTGTCCAGAGAACAATTTGATGCAACTAGTAAGAGAAACTCCAGGTTTTCGGGAAGTGGGACAGTTCTTTTGTGGCGCTCTCGACTTCAACTGTATACAAAACGTTCCATGTAAAATTGGTTTTCAGAGTACCACGAGAAGTACCCATCGGATTAAGAAAAATGGGTAATGAAAGTTCTTTTTATCTATAATATTTATCGATCATTCAATTTTATCAAACGCAACCCCTATCCCTACCTCCTGGGGATTGGGAATAATCAAGATGATAAATGTAAACCCCGGATAGTAACATTTGTACGAATTTTTTCTCTTTTTTATGATAGATTGCGGTGCAATCGAAAAAATCAAAATCAAAATAATGTTGCTACAGAATGGCACAAACTTTCCCGTATGACGTATCTAGTTACTTTGGTCTCGCCTAGCTATTCGAACATGCCACATAACCTTGCCATCTATCATCTATCGCCGCCTAATTACATTTTTTGACATTTTTTCAGTTTCCTAATATTAGAATGGAAATTTTATTTTAATAATATTAGAGAACAGTAAAATCTTCTCCTAATTAGCATTCTTTCTTTTGTTGAAAAAATGGTAAACGTTTTTAAGAAAATGGCGTTTAAGTTCTACCGTAAATTCGAAACTTGAAGCTCATTTCCACAGAAAATATTTAAGTTTTCGAAAAATCTTCATTACTAGTCATTTGAGGCACGGTAACTCACAAATACAAGAGGGTATATAAATTTGCTGAAAATGCTGACGTGAGAGATCATTGAAAAATTGAATTTCTGTACTTTTTGAAAAACAAAAATTACCGCAACATGAACTTTTTCCACATTAAAAAGTAGAATAAGTACTACTCGAAAAGTGTGAAGAAAAAAATTGGAACTGTTT
Organism: Gryllus bimaculatus; assembly: GCA_017312745.1. NCBI lineage: Eukaryota > Metazoa > Arthropoda > Insecta > Orthoptera > Gryllidae > Gryllus > Gryllus bimaculatus. The sequence continues at coordinate 1,139,900 of BOPP01000199.1, forward strand.
ATGATATATTGACCTGTGAGCGTTTCTGAAAATGCGGAATTTGGAGTCAATTTTCACAGAAAACTGTAGAGTTTTCGAGAAACTTTATCCCACATTATTTAAAGGACATATACTTATGAATATAATAATGTGAACAAATCGCCGCTGATGAAAACGACGTGAATAACAAGTCTAAGAAATTTAATATTTCTAATTTATGAAAAACCAAAATAGAGCAATATGTTTTTCTTATTTTTTAAAAATTGCACATATTGTACGCAATATTGCGCGAAAACCATTAACATTTTCAAAAAAATATTCATGACCTTAACATAACAATTCATACTTACTAGAACAAATTTATTTGAAGAAATAATCTCTATATTCAATTCTGTAGTTGTAGGAAAGCGCCCCAAAAATGCAAAAAATGAAAAATTTGCAATTCTCGGTAGTTTAGAGTTAACCGTAAAAATCTTATTTCTGCCACTATCACAAGTTTATTTTATTATGTTTTTACAAGACAAATTAAAGCAAAAAATTGGAGCGTCTCTTAAGACAATTTTAAAAGTGTTCGGGGACCTTCTTTTAAAGTATACCCAAATTTTGATTTTTATTTTCAAAATCGCAGCGCCTTGAGTGTTGCCAGATCGACCGAGGAATATCCATTTCGGGAAAATCGTACGCATGGTTTAGGCACTAGTGGTGTTCACGAACTGACTGACGGACGTTTTTCCTTCAATTTGTTTTTAGGTATTAAGTATCCACAAAACAGGGACTCTGACTACACCACTTCTGGATGATATTTTTTATTAATTTAGCATTTGGATTTATCAACATTCTCGTTATCAGGCAATGGCAATGATTTTTTTCTGACGAATATCCCGACAATTACCCTTCAAATTGAAAAAATATACATGTTCAGTAATTGGAAGAAGGCCGATCCGACAACCCAGACGCAGTAGTGCAGCCGCGGATTCGGACTAAAGGATCGCGGGTTTGAGTTCCGCCTTGGGATGAGAGTGTCTCTGTATGTTCGTGTCTATTTCAGCGTCGTCATCATCACAATTTTATTCCATTCCCCAGGGCCAAGAATCCAGGCCCGCCTTGATAGAATTAGTCAACATGTTCAATCTGTGAGAGCAAAGCTATGATTCACTGGGGTCAGTGAGATAGGATCAATGAACTAGTGAGTCAATGTGCAAATTAGCGAGCAAGCTGTTAGATTTGCAAATGAAAAAGCATCTCGATTGGATTGGTCCGTCCACGAAAGCCAGAGAACATGGGATGGGCATCCACATTAAGTGCGTCGCCCAATACCCGTTCAGCCTCCCCCCCTCCCCACGCTGCCGTTAACGCTCACTCCTCCGTCTTTACTCCATCTCGCCTAACCCACCTTTCACCAACCTTCGTGATAATGTTCAGTCTAGTCAAGTCGTCTTCCCGACTGAAAACGCGTCCGAGACTACGCTGCTGCCTCCGAAAATGCCGTTTCAAAGTTGTATTCAAGTCTTCATTCGTATCTACTGTCACGTCGTGTCCTTTCACAATTTCATTCAGGTCTCCGTTCACGTCCCCATTCAGGTCAGGCTTCACGTCCCCATTCAGGTCACGCTTCACGTCCCCATTCAGGTATCCGTTCACGTCCCCATTCCGTTCAAATGTCAATTGCGGCTTACATTCGCATATCCGAACGTTCGTCCGAACAAATATTCGTTCATATATTCCTTTGTTAACAGATCCAGGAAATATAAGTTTTCTGCCGAAATATAGTCGTGTTTTCCCGCGTCGTTATACTTCTCTCTCTATACAGCGTAATAAGTACGTGCAAAAATAGAAAGCAACTTAACCTTGGTCAAATTTGACGAAATATTTTTTAAGTGTAGTTAATTATTATGTTATGTAATGTATTGAATTAGAAATAAACAAATACTACCGAAATTTCATTTTTTTTAATTTTTAAAGTAATCAGTGTAATATTCTACTTTTGTTGATTTAGTATTGATTTATTCGTAAAAAAATGTTTCGTGTGATAATCCTGATATCTTTAATTCAATAAGGAGATTGTTAACTTACTGTTTTGTAATTCACAATGGAGTAATTTCACTTAAAAGAGAGTTCTCGCAAAAAAAATTGATTTCAAAAGAATTTTTATCTATTAATTTTTGTACTATTTCTAAAAAAACGTTTTGTAGCGTAAAAAAAACGTTTTGTAGTTGAAAATCAGAGTTAATAATCATACATATACTATAGGGAAATATTGGGAGGTTATAAATCGTAAGGAAAGCGGGATATAATTGAATAATTATTACAAATATACAATTTAGAAATATTTGACTTTCGATACATATTTTATAACTTCTTGTTTCAGTAAATGTATAACCAATATCTAGTCTGGAATGAACAAAAAAGTACTTCATCTTTTTATTTAACCCTTTTTGTGCTTTAGAATTAATATCAATAGAACTGATAAAAATCAGAATAAGAATGAATTGTTTCTGATTTTATTTTAAAAATAATTGTAAATTAATTCATTTTGCCCCATTTTAATATTTCCAATGCGTTTTAGAAGCCTCTGCGTGGCTGGGCGGGCTCGTGCGTCGCAGCAGGATTAGCCCAAAGGGTGAGGTCTCGTACCTCTCGGGGTTCGCAAACGCGGCGCGGTGCAGCGGCGCCAAGCGGCGAGAGCTGGGCCCACGCGCCCAAATAAAGCTGCGTTATAACCCAATTCCAACTGCGCACCTTTAATCTTGTAGTTGAGGTCACGAAGTAACACCATTATCTTAATGAATGTCCATAATCCCGACAGGTTCCGCACCCGTGGAACGCTGTTAGCTCAACGTTAATTACTGGTTGCAACGGAAGCAGGGACTCGATAAAATCCGTTGCTGAAAAAGTTGTGTTCGTGGATGAAGCACTGCGATTTTTTTAAAATATTGCCTAAAAGTAGTCAATATAAGTTGATAATTGCCTCAAAAACCATTAAGTAGCGTATTTCTTTCATGTTTTTAAGTAGGGCTTTATGAGTTGCAACATGCAATGAAATCCCTATCAAGGGATGTGCGTGACTCAAACTTTCAGAACCGCACGAAAATGTACGTGGAGTAAAAACTACTAGTCCTTAGTGGTATGTGTCATCGCTTATGCGCTTTTCCACGAGTGATATAAGAAGCACCCATCCATTTAAAGTCAAAGAGAGGAATTTTGGTAAGGCGAAGAAAATAAATATCAATATAAAAGGTTGAAAATAACATGCGTTTTAATGTCACACTGTATTGTTATATTTCCTTTTGTGTAAAATAGTTGCGTTATCTAATAAAAATAATGACTTGATATTATTGTAAACCTACTCAGTCTTCAAAGGGAAGATGTGGGATTTCAGTGAAGTGGTCACAGCAAAGAGGAACAGAACACTATGCACACCTCACCAAAGCTACCTTTTCACATTCAGTGCCCAATATCAAAACTCAAACTAATTGCAATTTTATACGACACTATTGGTAATTCAATGTAGTATCCAGCCATCTGTCAAACTTGTAAGGTAGGGGTATACTTCAGTATAAAAAGTTGATAATGTGGTACAGAGTGAAACCTGGAGATGGAATGACGATCGTCTAATTTTACTAGCAATTAACTTTCTACACGTACAAGATCAACGATACTTCTTACATACACCTTCAATTGACTAGACGGGTATACACCAAGAGGTGGCCAATATATTGTATTTAGTGACACCATATTAAACGTAGTATCCTAGTTACTAAAATAGTGAGACCTTTATGGCTTGACCAGAAATCGCACAGCAACAGACTCTTTTCATTATTGCTAACATGTTCACGAATGAATGAAATTCGAAAATTTTTCATATGCTCTATATCAATGTTGCACATAAAATTCGCTGTCTTTAATTTTTCAGTTTTTAAATTTAGCGAATCTGTCACTCACTAATAAAGCCACATTAAATGTATTGCAGTGTGTAGAGCTATGCACAGATTGCAACACATCAGTTACAGTTTTCTCTATTCTGCGAGATAATATTGCCAAGGAAAACATTTCAAAATAAAATTGATTTTGCTCACTGTTCCAAACGTTTCCTTTCGTCATACTTCCGTCTATTGCATGTATATTTACTTCCTCCACCAACACTTCTGCGTTCTGACGAACACTACGATCTTGGAAGAAATCAAAGAAATACCACACTCAAAGTTACGTATATTGATAAAAGTAATCGAATATATGTAATGATCCTAGACAACCATTTCTTGAGTTCTTGTGTCTCGAGTGCTCATTTGCAAGATGTTAATTCTGAACTGAAGATCCATGTGCTCTTGTCCTATCAAATTGTGACATTACAAACCTTTGGTCCGAGAAAAAATAACATCAGAATTATAGATACAATAATTAACATAGAAACGGTGTTTTATAAGCCTCTAGACGTATACAATTGTCAGAGTTCACACTTCAGAAAAAAGCAAATTTTTTAAGTAACCCAATCATCTATCTTTTTATTCACAATTCAGACACTAAAAAATTGATATTAAAAACGATGACATTAAACAATTAATGTTGATACACAAGTTTAAGTGACAAGTTGTTTTCAGATACATGACTGTTTGACCTTTTTTCTATTGAGCATAAAAACAGGAAAATTATATTCATTTTAATAATGATATCTAATGCATTTAGTTAGCATTTACACAGTGTAATTCTAAAATACTAAATATGCCTGTAACGTATTGTACATCAGCTTCTGGGTCAATGACCCTCAACTAGATCGGAGATCTTGTCCAATTTCCATGACCCTTTGAGCAAATGCTGAGATGGTCCCTTGTTTGTTTTCTGGCAATGTACGTAGTGTCACTATCTGTATTTCCTTGAGCTCTTAGGGTAATGAAAATATTCGAATGATGGTTGTCCATTCTATCGCGACAGTAAGTCAATTCCTTCATATACAGCACAAGCAACAGCCTAAATCTGTAGCTGATTTGCCTTTACAAATAGTTTTTATCACACGAATACTTTAATATCAAGTCTTGATCAAAACTATTGTTGCTACAAATATTATAATTAAATACAATATGTACACGAGTAAGAACGGACATCCCAGAGGTCAGGAAACCATGCACGCATGGCACTTCTCACATTAGTGCACATTCGGGAATAATATTAATGCCCTCCACAAATCTCTGAAATCATGATCTAGTGTTCTTGGAGGCTTTGTTACACTCAGAGTTTGTCACATCGTCACGCACAGAATTGTTTCTTATGCACTTCACTGAGATTCGTCGATTCTACAAACTGCAAGCTGCCTGTTGTGCTGCTTGAAGATTAATTGTCTCTTTTAAAATTCACAAGCTCAATCTTACATCTCGATAAAGTATCATTGTGAGCGTCGTAATAAATTTAATACAAAACAAGTAACTTATGCTTAATTAGTTCTAAAACTCATTTGGAAGCCTTATGTTGTAAATAGACTTCAGTTTATTTTCTCTTTGTACTTAAAAATTTCCAAATATTATATTGTAAGAATCTGTAAATGTGTATCGCACTGTGTGTTCAATTGTAATTTGAATTGTAAGAAAATCCTTAAATTTAAAATGTCCATTCAAGTATTCATTAATTAATTATTTAGGACATTAACCTTTACCAGTTTCCAATACAAGCATTAGTCTAAGAAATATATTAACATTGAAGCCTACGTCTGTTCATGATTCATGATGATTCAATAATTCATCCTTCATAGTAATTTTTAATTCACAATCCTGATAAATTCTCGTCTTTTCACTGAGTTAGTGGTGTGAAAAGAGCATGTACGAAAAATTATTATCTACAATTATTTTTATCTTCAATGCATGGCCAGTGCGTCACACAGTTTTTGAATGTTTTGACGATAAATAAACAAAAACTAATTTCGATGGACAATATTTATTGCACGTGTTAATTCTATGAAATTATTGGGATACACAATATTTTTGTCTACTCAGAGAGCCCGTCCTAAAACCAGTAGTTCAGTTCACACGTTTATACTTGCGAATAATATTGACACTAGTGATTGATAAATATGAATTTGAACCAAAAACATAAAAATAAGTATAATAATTATTATTCTATTTTCAGAGAAAGGTGACTCATCTGAAAAGTGGCACAATTTAAACTCAGTGGTCTTGAAATACAGTGATGAGATGTAAATGAAATTCAATTTCATCTTCCTACAATGGCGTTTATGAATTACGCCTGAGGTTTCACTCGGGAATTCACGCGGAGAGTTTAATGCATTGCCTGCTTTTGTGAAATTGAAATGATAAATGGTACCCACTGTACACTGAAATGGCACGCATTTCAAAGAATTGGAACGTCCGTTGGACATCACAGTTTTCGCTTATCAATAGCATTTCCTGTCTATTTACGTTTCTTTATTATCTCTAACAGCCCAATGAAATCACATTATGTTCTCTGACAGACTAACTGAATTGTGACCATTCAATTAACGACGAAATGCAACACACGGAAAAGCGATTTTTGTGCAAACCATGACAGCTGACAGATCAAATTATTGTGTTTCAAGATACGATAAACTTATCTTATTATTAGCAATATATAAAATCATCAAATATATATAAAACACAGATAATACACAGATGACCGGCAGTTGCATGCTCATATTTCCAATTACAAAATAATAATAATAATAATAATAATAATAATAATAATAATAATAATAATAATAATAGGAAGAAGAAAAAGAAGAAGAGGGCCCAGTGCTGCCCGGAGAGAGCAGATGAGAGAAGGAGGGCTTGAGAGGATTACTAGAGAGTAACTCTGGGAAAGGCTTATCAGGATGGTGTAGGTCAGCCAACTGGCCCTGTACCTAGAGAGGCTGTAGAAGAATCACTGAAACGGTCAACTGGGCCCCTCTTAGCAAACGGCAGCTCTCTTAACCTGTAAGGTTACAGTTAAACCGCAGCGGATGATTTAACCCTACGTGCCTAGCTGCCACAAAGACCCAAGTCATAAACACCCGAGTGTCTTCGACTGGTTTTTATTATCTGGAAATATGAGGAGATCGTTATAAGCAAAGTTATTAAGGAATAGGGTCGCTGGCCGCGCAGTATGTTCTGGCGCCGGGCGATCTGTGTCAATTGAGCTACGTGTCCCAGTGAATAATGGGGAACCTAGTGCACTTAAACAGTTTGGCACTTAAATACCATACCACTCATGCTACCGCAGAGGCAGCAGCTTTATCTGTTGAAGACCGGAGTAGTTTGAGGTCCTCACCTCAAGGCAAACTAGCCAATGCGTGGTGTACAAAAGATATGAACATCTCCTTAATGCATGCGTACTATATTAACACGAGTATGAAAGAATTTTAGAGCAAGGATGCATGTTGAATGGAAAAGTATATATAGAGACAGCATACGAAATGAGCAACGGGTTGGCAGTCAGTTATGTTCTATTCAAAGGTGACGGGTATTTCCAGATGCCGAATTGAGTAGACTTACACAAGAGTTAGCTACGCAACTGCAAAGGAACACGCCGCCAGAGACTCCATTCTATGGCAAGGAACAAGAAGAAGGAGGAATTTTTGAAAAGAAACATGTAGCTAAAAATCAAGCAAGTCCAAATAGTAATAGCAGCATTTCATCAATGAATTACAGGAAAGATACCGTGTTATATACAGTGTCACTTTGAAAAAACGACCACGTATACTAAAGGTCATTGCGAAGTTTTACGTTACTTGTAAAGAAATGAATTCCATAGTTGAGAATACATTAAAGCTAAATGTCCCGACTCTAGTACAATTTGTAGCCATCACGCGGCAGCACCAAAATAAGTAAAATTTACTTTACCGATAACGTCTGAACCAAAGGTTCGATTTTCGATCAGTAAACGGCATTTGACGCCTTTTTAAAATATAATTTACGCTATAATAACCTTTTTACAAAAATCTAGCAAAAACGCGAATTTGAAATTAGTTCTCAAACTTTCGAGAACAAATTTAAAAATGTAGACTTATAGCGCGATGGCGACATGCTTCTTGAATCCAACGCCATGGCAATCATGCAAATCGGACGAATAGGAGTGTCGTAAAGTGAAATTTACGAAAA
>BOPP01000199.1:1152821-1164900 GCA_017312745.1 Gryllus bimaculatus
AACAATCTACAAACAAAGACCATCTTCGAAAGAAAGGTACACCAGCAATATGATGCTGCCGGTTGTGGCTGAAAGTGTAACGGTTCCAAGCTTTTCCAGCCGCGTAGCAAGCTTCCCACAATGATCGAAAAGTGAAAAAAAGAATGCCACCGTTGGAAAACGGCTGGTGAATCGTATTAGAAAGCACTAGGAGAGATATGGGAGACTCACGCAATTTAAAAAAAGAAAAGTACCTCAGAAGAACTGAGATGAGGAAAGTTGAATAACATCCTCATCAATAACAAAAATTCATACTACGAAGCACGAGCCCTGAAGTTCAACACCAATAACAGAACATCTGACACCCTTACGACAAAGCTTTTGGCGTTAACAAAACGCCGTCGGACGCTACAGGAATTTGCACTACGAGGAACAACAGAATTCTCTTTTTAACAGAAACTAGAAAGCCATTCTACAGGAAATATGTAAAGGGGCAAAGGGCTTTGTAAATGAGTATGAAGGTCAAATTTTCCCTCAAGAGCACAAATAGAGGACTTTTGGAAGCCTATTCTGGTCATCTGCTGTGTCCCACAACCCAGATATGACGTGGATTGGAAATGGAATATGACAGACACCGAGATATCCCTCTGAATGTGTGAACCCAATCATCACCGTGGGAAAGTGTCCAAGCAGCTTTGGAGCAAGCACATGAACTGGAAGGCACCAGGCAGTGCATGGCCCTCCACAATATTGCTCAAAAAAATTTACCAGGGCACTCACCTACAGATAGCTAAGTATAATTCAATATTTTCGTTCACAATCCAGAAAAATCGACCTTCACTTCCTCACTGAAGTAGAACATTTTTGGTTACCAAAGGAGGGTGACACTAAAGACCCCCTCGAAGTACAGGCTATAACCTGCCTTCAAACCTTTCTACAAAACTCAAAACATCTTGGTTCGCAAATGATTGATGTAGACACACATTGAGCAGGAACAGAAACATCTTAGCAAAATGAACAGAAAAAGGCATGTAGACCTGGATCTCAGGGAGGCAAGGGCCAAACTCATTATACTCTGTAATAGGGGGCAAGTGCTTGAAAAACAAAGAAAACTTGCTACGCATGCTACATAGATACGCTAAAGCATTCGACACCGTGCCCCATGTCTTGGCTCTTCAATGTTTGGAGATACAAGGTCCACCCGTTAGCCAAAACTTCCTGAAAACTGCGATTGAGTCGATGAAATACAAAACTGTATTCCTCTCTAATGGAAAAACAATCCGTCCACACAGAGACTATACCCACATCCGCCGAGGGATTTTCCAGGTGGTGACCTTAAGCGCCTTATTTTCTGTTTAGCCTTGAAATCCCCTCTCTACTCTACTTAGATTCATCTAATTATGGAATTCGCTCTTAAAAAGGAACTCAAACTCATTCTTCGTGTCTCACATCTCCTATACGATGGATGACTGAAGCTCTATGCAAGACACTAGGAGCATATGCGGCAACGAAATAAACGTGACGGAGAAGTTCACTGACGACATTTAAAGATGAAATTCCGCGTTTTTACTTTGGAATAAGTGCAGGAGAGTGAATATCATTCGGGTCATATGCAAGTTATAAATTTGGAAACTGATAATGAACCAAAGTTATTACCTTCATGGAACCCCAGAAACTTACAAATACTTGGTTTCCAAACAGTCACTCCGAATCAAACACCACTGTTACTAAGAATATACTAACAAAATGAAGTGTGTAAAACGATTGCATGGCTCTTAAAAATCAACTCTCGCTAGAAACCTTTGTGCAGTCCATCCAATTTCATTGTTATTCCAGTGGCTACATACTCCTTTGTTGCGTTATTAAATGGACAATACCGACCTCGGACAACCTCCAGAGAACAATGCCGAAACCGCTATGACTCAACACCGAAAACATCATCCCCATTCAGTACTGAGCGTTTTATCCTTCCAAGGTCGCAAGGAGGCGAGTATTGTAGATCTCATAAATCTACACAGCTCTCAAATTGCTTCACTCAGAAAGATACTTCTGGAACATTGTGGGAAGTTCAGCAAGCAGTGAGCGCAGTTAGATAATAACTATAGTCCTCTGAACTTGGAAAAAACTTGATCCGCTGTTCAACCAATCATTGAAAACGGAAGAGAAGATAACCTTATGGAAAGCAAAGACTGCAATTGGGATGGTAACCCTCACCGAGCTGAGGGGGGTGAAACCAGAATCGAACATCTCTGCGTCGCACGCATAGCTCCAGCAGGGATCTCTTCCGCGAACAGAAGCCTTTCATGATAGCTTCCAGGACCAAGGTGTACCAAACATTGAACTACAGAAAACACTTCTGAGAGATGTCTACCATTCATTCCGGACCTCGTGTAGAAGATGTTGAGGCTGCAAGCGAAACTATCCAACACTGACAAGTGGATGGTAGCAGGCCACCGCACAGGGGAATACAAAAAGCATGGATGAAGTGGCGAAGCAGGTACACCAATTATTGGCGTTGAGAACGGCTACTCGCCACTTCGTGCCGTATATAAAATGTGCCTCAGAATGTGCTTGAGTAGTGAGCACACACTCTACGTGGGATCCGTTCCATTATCACTGACAGACAGTCGCGGCAATAGACCAGATATAACGTTACATGGATAGAAGACCAACAGCAGGTTTCCTTTCGATATATCAATACCCAAACCCACAACATATCGGGAAAATCTCAAGAGAAGATCCAGAAGTATACCAATCTCGCCTTATTGAAGTCGCAACTCAGGGAACTTCAGGAAAGTGACGACGTCTGTATAAAATATCAGCTACGGGATATCCCGAAAATGACACCTTCGGGCACTGAGTGTCTTCACTGGGATACCAGGAATGTATATAATATGCAAAAACAGTAATCTGAATACATGCCGTATTGTCAGAAAGCCATCTGAACCTTCAGTAAAGCAACCACCCACCTGGTCATCATACCTGGTGTGGTTGAACTACCACCAGTAGATACTGTGAATAATGTAAGAATAATAATAATAATAATAATAATAATAATAATAATAATAAAAAATAATTAATAATAATAATATAATAATAATTAATAAAAAAAAAATAATATTATATAATAATATATAATTAATAATAATAATTAATAATAGGAAGAAGAAAAAGAAGAAGAGGGCCCAGTTGCTGCCCGGAGAGAGCAAGATGAGGAGAAGGAGGGCTTGAGAGGATACTAGAGAGTAACTCTGGGAAAGGCTATCAGGATGGTGTAGTCAGCCAACTGGCCCTGTAACTAGAGAGGCTGAGAAGAATCCACTTGAAAACGGTTCAACTGCCCTCTTAGCAAACGCAGCTCTCTTAACGCTGTAAGGTTACAGGTTAAACGCCAGCGGATGAATTTAACCCTAACGTGCCTAGCTGCCACAAGACCCAAGTCATAAACACCATGTCTTCGACTGCGGTTTATTACTTGGAAATATGAGGAATCGTTATAAGCAAAGTTTATTAAGGAATAGGGTCGCTGGCCGCGCATATGTTCTGGCGCCGGGCGATCGTGTCAATTAGCTAGCGTTCCAGTGAATAAGTGGGGAACCTGTGCACTTAAACAGTTTGCACTAATACCCATACCCACTCATGCTACCGCAGAGGCATGCAGCTTTATCGTTGAAGACCGGAGAGTTTGAGTTCCTCACCCTCAAGGCAAACTAGCCAATGCGTGGTGGAACAAAAGATTATGAACATCTTCCTAATGCATGCGTACTTATTAACAGAAAGTGAAACGGAGTATGAAAGTTTTAGGGCAAGGATGAATGTGGAATGGAAAATATATATTAGAGACAGCTACTGAATGAGCAAACGCGTGGCAGTCGTTAATTCTATCAAAGCGACGGGTATTTCAGATGCGAATTGAGTAGACTTACACAAAAGTTAGCTACTCAAACTGCAAAGGAACACGCCCGCCAGAGACTCCATTCCATGGGCACGGAACAAGAAGAAGGAGGAATCTTTGAAAGTGAACATGTAGCTAAAAAATCAAGCAAGTCCAAATAGAAATAGGCAGCATTCATCAATGAATTGGGAACAGAAGATAGCAGAAATACCGTGTTTATATACGTGTCACTGTGAAAAAAACACCTTCGTATACTTAAGGTCTTTGGGAGGTGCGAAGTTTATACGGCTTGTAAGAAATTAACTCCATAGCTTGAGAATACATTAGGCTAAATGTCCCGACTCTAGTACAATTCGTAGCCACCACGTGGCAGCACCAAATAGAGTACAATTTTACTTACGATGACGTCTGAACCAACGTGCGATTTCCGATCTGTGAAACGGCATTTTGACGCCTTTTTAAAAAGAATTTACGCTGCTTGATGGACCTTTCCAAAAATCTAGCAACGCGAATTTGAAATGACTTCTCAAACTTCGAGAACAAATTTAAAAATGTAGCTATAGCGCGATGGCGACAGGCTTCCTGAATCCAACGCCTGACAATTCATGCAATCGAAGAATTAGGCAGGTCGGTAAGTGAAATTTACGAAAGAACATGCTTCGCCCCCCCCCACTTCCCCTTCTGCACCGTTGCGTACCCACCCGCCCGTGGACCTTCTGTCAGGCGCAGTGCCACGGCCAGGCCGGCGGTTAAGCAGTGCTACGGTCTAAGATTAATTTTTAGCTCTGCAATAAGTTCAGCAATTTAAAAAATAACAGTATCCTTTTTTACGTTAGGGGTGACTGGCCTTGCGATGACGCAGTTTTATGCTCGTATTTAACACATTACAGAGTTGACACCCTTCTGATCTGTCTTCTTCTCCTCTACTCCAAGATGGGGTTCATGACCTCTTCTGACTCTACCCCCATATCAGTTTCTATAAACGATCTGCCTCCGTGTGCTTCTACCTCTTGTTTACGCATAAACGCTTGCCTTAGAATGCGTGTCAGTCCCATGTATCGGAAGGCATTCCTCCTTCCTCCCTGAAGTCAGAAAGATGTAGAAATTTTGCCATTGATTGTTGAACAATTAATTTTTTCATGTTATTTCGGCGTCACGCTCTTGCCTGTAGTCTTATGGCGAGAGAGACAACTCGCATAGTCGAGGCTTGCGAGCACAAAACCGCATGGGTGGACAAAGGAGCATCAGCACGAAGTGTCATTCGTTATCGGAATCCCCGTCAAGCGATTTGCGCCGCTAAACTACCCGCTAGTTCACGTTGACAGGCCTCCGCGCTTGGAGAATGCCGGTCGGCAAACACATTCCCGTTAATTTGTTTTAGCCGTACAACGAACTCCGCTTGCTAGGTGAATTCCGCAGCAGCTGCACCCAGGACTAAACGCGCCGCTCTCAGGCACTTGAACCGCAACACCTGCAGCTTCCAACCGTTTGCTCCGTGTACAGACCGTGTCACTAATAACTATTCAATTATAATGAACCTAAAAATTATTTGTTTTTCTACGAGAAATCTCAATGTTGCCGTATGTTGTAAGAGAGAGTGTATGTGTGTGTTATTTTGCCTGTGAATAGATCGAAAATGAAAACGTAATATTGATTATTTACGAAATAGTAACGTAACTTTCATCGCTTTACTTACGGAGATCAAATCGTACAAAAAGAGAAATTATCAAGATTGTAGAAAGATAAACCATACTCTACAATATACGATGACGCAGAAATCCTGTGCCAGCGCATTTATCCCTTCTCGCTGGCCGGTCGAGCAAGCCATATATTTTTTCTGGAAAACTTTTGATTTTTTTCATTAGATCTACAATCTGTTAAACAGGTATATTATTTTAGAATATATTTAAAATGACCAACTGGCTCATGTCATACTTTCAAGAAAGTGCGTATTTATGTTTTTCCGTAAATCCATCAGTTGGCCTTTGTATTTGAAATGTTTAAATAATATCCTTTGTTTGATTTTGCATGAAATGTAATAAACAGACTTTGTCTTATCTTACTTTTAGGATCAAATTATTGTTGTATGAAAGTTCATAAATATCCACGCAATCACGTTTCGGTTCTTAGGAATGTGCCGCACATTTTTTTCCAGCATGTTATCTTCAGAATGCAAAAGATGAACAACAGTGAGAACTGTTGGTAAGCTATAAATAATCTAGTGACACATGAGTGTAGTTACCATTAAAGTAAAGGAATGAAAGAAAACGAAATTAAAAGAAAGTTTATAATTGGTATCTAATGCATGAAAAAGAATTCGTGCACACACACAGGATGTGACTGACTGAACCAAGACGGACGGAAAGTGACTGACGGACGGAGTGAATGACGGACGGACTCACTGATGGACGAACGGACGACGATGACGGCCTACGAGGACGGCCTGACGGATGGACGGCCTGACGGTATGACGTCTGACGGATGGACGGCCTGACGGATGGACGGCTGACGGATGGACGGCCGACGGATGGACGGCCTGACGGATGACGCCTGACGATGGACGGCCTGACGATGGACGGCCTGACGGATGACGACTGACGATGACGGATGACGGATGGACGGACTGACGGATACGGCTGACGGTATGGACGGACGGAGATGACCGGACTGACGGACGCACTGACGGACGCACGACGGACGACGACGGACGCACGCGACGCACTGACGACGCACTACGAAAGCACTGACGACGCACGGGACGGACGCACTGACGGACGCACTGACGGAGCGCACTGAAATGACGCACTGACGACGCACTGACGGACGCACTGACGACGCATGGCGGACGCACGACGGGACGCACTGACGGACGCACTCACGGGACGCACTGGACGGACCGCACTGACGACGCACGACGGATGGGACACGCATGGGACGTCGCATGAAGAACAGACAGCCGCCTGCATTAGGCAAAATCTGTTTCTTTCAAACCCAATACCATTCTCACAATGAATATCCGGGTTTGGAAAACAGAAAATATTAAAATATAGTTAAGAATACCACAAAAAGAGTTATGTCCAATATTAAATAAAAATTGCATTACGTCGCGTAAGCGTTAAAGCATATCCTAAAATCATACTCACAAAAAAAGATTTCCTTCGTTTTTAAACTCGTTTAAATGTTTCATATTATTTATATAATTGTGTCCGATATGACACGAAAGAGTCACGTCTAACTGGTTTTGCATGATGCAATTTCTACAGATAACTTTTTCTAGAAAATCCACTTTTTATAAAACAAAGAAAATGGAAGGGAAAACACGCTCCAAATGCAAGCAAACATCTAGGAGTTATCCAATTGCATCATTACCCTTTATTCATTTACGTAGTCTCTATGAAATGACTCACCAGGAATTATTTATTGTCTTCAAAATTATACAAATATAACAAATTTATTTTATATCAAAATAACTTACCAAGTACGCTGGGAAAAGTCATGATTCATACTATCTTATTTCGATACTTGTTACGGCGTTGGAGTCAGGATACAGCTCGCCAGACCGCTATTTTACCACTTTTTTAAAATTTGAAGTCGTAGGCTTCCTCGGCCAGAGTCATGTGCATGATCTTGGCTGTCCGGGTGACGCCGCGTCGAAGATTATTGCCGACGTTTCGACCATCTTGTCGCGGTCTGACCATGCCCATACCATCAGATGTATGGGCATACCAGCCCTGAGGAAGACCACGGCAAAATGATTGAAACGTCGGCAAAACAGCCTGTGACGCGACGTCACCCGGACAGCCAAGATAATGCATTTTTTTAAATTTGTCCGAAAGTATGAAAACATTTTTAAAATTAGCTTCAACTATTTTACTTGGGAAAAGAGATTCACCAGAAGAACTCTTTAAAGCAGATAAACGTCGTTTTGAGATCAAAAATCGAGTTGTGGGATGAAAGAACTCGTGCGTATACTCCGCTCATTTTTTACGGTATTTGACAACGAAAGATCTTAGACCAAGGTGGAGTGATAACAGAAGCCCTTTGAAGTAAAATATATCTAAAATATGATGTGAGAAGATGGAATAATGCGGATATTTATACAATTAGGTTCTTTTTTTAAAAAAATAGTTAAAAATCGAAATCAATATTTTGAGTAATGCATCAAAAAAGTTTTAAAATGGTATTCGAAGGAAGTCCGAAATATGTGAAAAAGGTAGTTTTGTACTACTATTACAGACCATTCACCTCGGTCTGTAATAGTAGTATAGTATCTCTAGTTTGATATCCGTGGAAAAATAGATTGAGATGCGAAGTGACGAACGCATAAACCGAGTGTGTGGCTTGTGTGTCCCGCAAGTACCGCCTCCTCCGTCCGTCCGTCCGTCCGTCCGTCCGTCCGTCCGTCCGTCCGTCCGTCGGGGCTGACCGCACGACGCCGGGCCTGGCTGTGCCACCGCGCTGACAGAGGGCCCACAACGGGCGGGTGGGTGACGCAACGGCGCAGAAGGGGAAGTGGGGGGGGCGAGGTGTTTTCGTAAATTTCACTTTACGACGCTCCTATTCGTCCGATTTGCATGATTGTCACGACGTTGGTTTCAGGAAGCATGTCGCCATCGCGCTATAAGGCCACATATTTAAATTTGTTCTTGGAAGTTTGAGAACTAATTTTAAATTCGCGTTTTTGCTAGATTTTTGGAAAAAGGTCATCGGAGCGTAAATTCTATTTTAAAAAGACGTCAAATGCCGTTTACAAATCAAAAATCGGACCATTGATTCAGACGTTATCAGTAAAGTAAAGTTCCCTGTGATAGTGCTGCGATCTATTGAATTTTCCTACAAGTATTTTTCGGTGCATTTAGCCTTAACGAAAATGATTTTTTTGGAAGAACTGTAGGACGGAGTGCACTATGCCACTTTAACAGTTTGCTCTGTTTTTAGGCAGAAACATTAGTCAAGAAAATAGTAGAATATCCAAGTATTCCAGATCTGAAAACGAATTCATACCAACACGGAACAATATAATCATTTCCAAAATTAATAAATCCAGTAACGCTATCATCCATGTGAGAGTACTTTGTAAGGAAACAAAAATAGGTACCTAAGAAAGTGAGAAATGGCATACCATCAATTGTTAAAAAAATGAAGTTTCGAATGACCTGAGGAAAATGAAAAAAGAGAATTGCTGCACTTAGTGCGAGAATTCAGCTTTGTTATGAAGCAGAAAAGAGACGCCAACAACAGTCAGCTTTAGCTTTCACCAGAAGATGTTTATAGGCAGTTGCAGAATGGCATTGAAGACTATCAAGGCCAATTTTCGAGTAGTGAATCCATGGTTCAATATTGAAATGATATCTGGGCTGAACAAAAGCAACGCGATGAAGGCGCCTATTGTCTGCAGGAGGAAAGAGAAACCTGTCGCAACATCAACGAGATGCCTTCCTTTGAAATTTCTCTTGCTGATATACAAACGGCTGAACAGAGAACAGAGAATTGGAAGTCGCTAGATGCGGATGGTATTCGAAATGTATGGTGGAAATATTTCACTGCCACGTGACCATACCTGACTCGATTGTTCAATGAAGCTTTGCGAGATTCAAACTAAATTCTCAAAGTATTTGTTGCTAGACAGAACGTATATGGTTCTCAAAGCCGGTAATAGATCTTAGCCAAGAAATTATCAACCCATCACTTGCCTGCCCACACTATATAATTTTTTTTACTTTCATAATCCCTTCAAGAATGAATGATCATTAAGTCTACCGGTACGTTTCGGCTGCTGAACAGAATGGCTGTCGCAAGAGAAGAATGAGATGCAAAGAATTATTAGTAATTGGTAGTTTAATTACGCCGCAATTACGAAAGCACCACCACACTCTTTCTGTAGGCTTAATAGATTGCAAGATAGTCATTGATTCGGTACCTTACTCATGCCTTCTAAAAGTTCTCTACTTGCATAAAATCGTCCGAAGACTGATCGATTTCTTGAAGAACTGTACGTCAGAATGCAAAAGACATTTGCAGATTAAGAAGGGAACCTGTTGTTGTGTAACGGAAAATATTGCAATTCGTCGTGTAAAGTGTCGTGTCTTTCAAGGGGACAGCCTAAGACCGCTATAGTTTTGTGTAGCATTCACCCCTTTAGGCAGAAAGCACAATCAGAATATGTGTACGTAGTGAAGAAATACTCTGATGCTCTTATCTCGCAATAGCTCTACATGGATGATCTCAAACCTTGTGCTTCTAATATAAATCACTTTCAATACAATTTCGAACTTGTGAAAAGTTTCAGCGATGCAGTTTGTATGGAGTTTGGGAATGATAAATTCACTATCCTTCTTGTTGTCCGAGGGTAAGCCCAAAACGGAGAAAAACATAATGTAAATATATGGTGACATAATTATTAAAAATATCGGCACTGAAGGCTTTAATTAGACTGACTATTCTAATTATAATGTTTGAACAATTCGACTAATTTTTTGTTTGCTTCAGCTTCGAAGTAACCAGCCCCACATCGCTTCGAAACCACCTCGAGTGCATAAAACGCACGACGCCTCGGCGCGCGAACCGGCTAAGCAGGGACCAAAGGCGGCAGCAGCGGGAGCCGATATTCCCACGCGACAGCGCTCGTCCGCCTGTCCGTTTCCATTCCGTCTGACGCCACTCTCGCGCGGCGGGGCCTCTCCGCCGCCTTGCGACTCCGCGCCTCGCACGGGTGCAATGCACAGCTGAGGAGCCAACACTCTACGAGTGGCATGTCCATTTGGGGAGAAACATTGAATTCTTTGGTTGTTTTACCTAGATTTTCATTTCCATAAAAAACGAGACACGACTTACAGTGTATTAAGTAGTACTCTATTCGATTAGTTAAAGGCTGTGTTGAAAAGTGTAAAATGTGTCCTGTATTTTTCGTTTTTTAATGGAAAAGAGTAAAATAGACATGTGACGTTTTGGATGTTTGTTCCGCAGTTCGAGCAAACGGAACTACAGAGAGACTAATTAATCATTTTGTGACGCATCGGGCGCATAGAGCTGTCAGATCATGAGTTCCGTGAGTGTGCTGTATGTAAGTGTGTTCCTTCCTCTTTGGTACGTGAGGTCCAACCACGCCCTACGTGCTGGCATTCCTTCTCGGTAACTGCACCAGCGGTGCTCTTCACCAGTCCTGACGAACTCTACACTCCAGACTGGGCTTTTAGCGTGTATATATAGTGCACTGCAGGTAAACGTCTGTGTAAAGGGATGAGAGGTAAAGGACGAAGAAGGAAAGACTATACGCGGGCCACGGCGTTACACATTTGTTAGGATACAGTTGAGACAATTTTCTTTTTCATCAATAGCAGTAACCCAAAGAAAATCACCAATCAGAGCACCGGACGCTAAACTTCTCTACATGACAGATGTTGAATTCGAACTAGTTATGTAGTGACAAAAATTCGCCAACCTCTAGAAACGTTCGGTCAGCAGTGCTACAGAGAAAACAGAAAATAGGATTCTGAGCCATCGCATATGGTCACATTCTCTGCATTTACATAATGCTTTATTCGAAAATTTAAATAGTATTATGGCACATCAATGAGTATAGTTTTTAAAGTTTTCAAGTATTTAATTTTTAGGAATCTGCAAATTGTTGATAATGTTTCTGATATTAATATTGCTTTTTTCTGTTGTTTTTGTTCCAATTTTGATGCAAATTAACATAACTGTTTTTATATTAAGTGTCTTTTTTTACTTGAGACTATAATACGTATTTGACATTAAATGCATTGTTTTAATTTGTAGAGCCAGACATTTCAAATTGTTTTTGTTTAAAATAATGCGAATGTATAGTACGCCACGAAAATCTCATCGCACCGAGTCAGTCTGAGTTTCCTACAAAAAATTGCGTTTACGCTGGTAGCAACCTGATCACTGGGAAACAAGTGAAAGGGTCAAAACGTCCAACACCTATTGTGATTGTGATTGAGATGAGTACGCAATTTTATTTTCTTACAAGCTGCAACTCACCCTACCGACATAATTTCTATTGTTATAACTCTCACCAACAAGATGCCACAGCGGAGAGAGTTTTCTGGTGCACTGTTTATTATTAGCAGGTTCAACGTTTATTAATTATATCGCTGATAAGGTAGATATCTTTTAATGATTAAATATGGTAAATTAGAGTCATTGGAAAATAAATGTTTTATACCTGACAACACCTTTAAT
>BOPP01000199.1:1185436-1201338 GCA_017312745.1 Gryllus bimaculatus
TGATCGCACAAAATGAAAGAATACGCGTCAAGTTCCGCGCGAAATTTCCACAAAAGGGAAACAAAGCTACGGACAGTGTTGCCATTAAATTCTTGAAGAATATATGAAAATGTTTATGCGTGTATTGATATTTTATCACAGTGTGAATATCAGTATGATTTACTCTGAAAAACGTACTTTAAGTATTTGACTAATGCTAAACGTTATTTCGAATATCATTAACCTCAAAAACATACTTTTCTAACATGTTAGTCGATGTACATCGTATTAGCACTGGAAATCCTGCTACTCAAGACGCATATATATGGCTCTAGAAAATGACATGTAACCAGCTAAAATGTGGGTAACTTATGCACATTATAAATTATAGAAACCCTTCGAAAATTGCAAATTTCGTCTCAATTAAGCATAAATAAGGTATACAACGGTTTTTACTCATTTGAGTATTTATGCCATTTATGTATTGTATTTGCGTTGTAACTGTAAACTTTATAAATCGAATTCATATAACAGTTTGTATGTTTTGTTAGGGTATTAGAGCGGGCCAAACAACGTATTCAAAAGACCCTCGGGCATAAAAAAATCAGAGTGACTTTGGCAACGGAATTATCAATACTGTAACGTGTTTTGTTTCAGTTCCATTAACACACAACAATGAACTTAATAAACCGTAAATAAATTTGTAATGTTTTCCTTAATTTTTGTTCATTTTTAACACTGAAGTAATTGCGCCTTTTACGCGATAGTCTTGAACTACTAAAAGTCCTACTGAAATATTAATTAAACATGCAACCTTGCTATTAAATTAACCTAATCAATGTATATTTAGCAGATTATACTAGTATCATAAGTACGTAATTCCAAGAAAGCTTTCGTAAATATCGTTAATTCTTCGAGTCCCAAGTGACGAGGGGATTTGCCACGAGAGCTTCCAAAGAACGAGTGAAACAACTAGGGATATGTCTCAAATGAAATGTGGATTAAGCATCCAGTTCATTATACTTCTTATGCAAAGTTAATCTAATATGTTTACGTATTTTAAATAATTTAAATTACTGTGTACCATTAACTCCCATTCTCCGTATCTTTAATGCAAGGCCATCTGGAACATTAAAATAAGTTGGGTTGTAGATATATTAGCAAAATAATAATAATAATAAATAATAATAATAGAAGAAGAAGAAGAAGAAGAAGAAGAAGAAGAATTATGCAGTCTATATACTTTCATCTACGTTTTATCGCAGTGTATATATATTGTACGCACAATCTACTCTTATAAGCAAAAAATTATGAATACCGTACAAATAAGAATAAAAGAAAGTGCACGTGACGAAGAAACGAACAAATAGGTACATTTTGATTTAATTCCATAAAAATGTTCGCAATTTCGTGAATTGAGGTATCTAATACCACATAGTTTCGGTTCTTACAAAATATGTTGGAAGTTTCGAAATAAAGTTTCTGCATATAGGTGTTCTCCTGGAGAACGTTGTCGAATAATATTTAATTTTTTCCTGCACGCATCGCAAATCCATTCGACATCTCTTTCAATCAACAACTGTTTAAATGAGACAATGATGACACAGTTTGCTTATGCATATAGACAGGGATGATACAACCAGCCTCCTACGACAGTATCTGAAATCGCAGCTTAGGATTGTGTACTAAGGAGTCTGATTTGACAACACCTCTTAAACACTATTCGTCGTAATTTCATGCATGGAATAGTTCTGTTTAATATAATTATATGTAGAAATAATATTTAACTCTAAACTAAAATGGACAGAAGGGTACTGTTTTTGAGTAAGTTTCTTAATCCACAACAGCTCTTTTTCAAAAGCAGCGTGAATATCAAAAGCAGTGTTTTAAATGTTAAAATGCAAAATTGAACTTTTATCACCTAGAGATCGATCTGCACTGGCTAAAATACCACCGCAATATCGGAAATAGCTGTAAAACATTTTAACCTAGCAATATATTGTGGATTTAAATACAGATTTATTCTAAATCTAAATTCATTTTCAATTGCAATATAAAGTTATTAAATTATCTCCTAGAGATAATTCTCAAAAAAAACATAATACGAAACATATAGTAAATAAATTAATCCAAAAACGCAGTTAGAAGCAATGTGACGTTTACTTAAATATATGAAAATATGAACTTTTCCTGAAATTTGGAGATATTGATATCAAATACGTTAAAAATCGCTGTAAAAAGCCTCCTTCTCAAGATATAGGGAAACTTTTTAGTAATGAAACAACCAAGTAGCTATCATCATCACCAACATTGTAAAGACGAAAAAGGCCTTTCTCACTGCTGTCGCGATACTCTGTTTCCTCGCGTTGTCTTCATCTCTGGGTGTAGTTTCGAAGAGTTCTTCTTTCTGAAGTTTTTTTTAAACATTTCATTCTAGGTCTACCTCTTCCTGATTTTCCAATATTTTGCAGACCGAAATATTACTTAAGGATTGGTTATGTGGTTCGCAAATGTGTTTTTTCTTTCCATTCCAAATGATTTTAAATAGGGGTATTCTTGTTCTTAACTTTTTCAGCAATTACATTACCTGACTTCTTTTCAAAGAGCCAATATGTTAATATTGCCACTGTGATGTATGCAACATTACATGTTTACAAGAGGCCATAAAATATTGTATGTAAAACAGGCAATATTACATACTAATCCTACCCCGCTCGTAAGGCTTCCGCGTCATCCCGGAGATGTGGCCAACCCTTCGCCTGAACATGTACGCGTCTCTGGGAATGCCACGATGTCCAGTCGAAAGCCCCCCACCCCCGCCGCCTTCCTCTAGCGCCACCGCCCTGCGAATTGCCTGCTGGGTCCACAGCCCGCACCCCGCCACGACCGTTGGGCAAACCGATCCTCTGCACGCGCTCTGCGCTCGGACAGTCAACAGACAGCGGCCTCCTCCCCTCCCTCCCTCCCTTCGATTGCGACGCTATTCCTCCCGCGCCCCATCCACACCCCTTCTCATCGCACCTCTCCCCCTTCCCCCTTCGCTTCCTCAGAATAATCTCCGCTCGCTCGCCTCTTACACTCCCATCAGTCCCGACGCATAGGCCCCCCTCTCTTCAAATCTTTCCTTGCTCCTCAACCCTCCTTAAACCTATCTATTTCCCATTCCCCTCACTCCTCCCACATGATCCCTCCTGTTACCTACATCAATACCGTCCCTTAACCTTCCCCTACATTCTCACATCTCCTTTTCCTTCCTTTCCCATCCCTTCTCCCTTTCGTTTCCCACCTCTCCTCATCCGTATACCCTTACCCCTTTTTCTGTATTATTTTCTCTCTCGCTTCTTTCCTCTCCTCTCCTACTACATTCCTATCTCTTGTCATTTCCATCGTCAAACCTCCCACCTTACGTTTCCCAGTCCTCATCCCTATCTCCTTCCCAACCCTATCACTCCTCTCTTCATTCTCTAACCCCTCCACCCCCTCTATCACCACTTACCATGCCCAACATCCTCAGTCCCATCCCTTTTGCATCCCTCCTATTCCCTCTTCGCGTCCTCAACGATAACCCTCCCTTCCTTCCCCTCTCCTTCCTCAAGCCCTCGAGCGCCTACTTTTTACGAAATTCTATGATATTGTTTTCCAAATCACATTAATTGAATCGGAAACGTACATTGGAGACGATATAATACTATATTCGAAAAGCAAATAGTAAGTAGCCGCCTAAAGGCCCTGACCTTTGCCTGACAGCGCGCTTTGCGTCATGGCCGACAAGCGGTTGGCCCAGATTCTCGGTCATGGGCTTCCTGGCCATGGATCGTGTGGTTACCACGAAGACTTCCCCATGTGCTATATCTTCTTCATAACCTTCATGTAGTGGAATTTCTCATCATCACGCAGCGATAAGTACTCGGACTTTGTAAGAAAATCGCACAGTTATTTATTTGGCCGAGACAAAGTAGAAAACGGGGTAGTACCGTAGACAGCGAACACGTCTAAACTAAAAAATACATATTAAATTACAGAAGATTTCGTATTTTAATATTACTTATACTGAATCATGGGCAAAAATTAGAAGTGTTAAATAGTGCTAGAATATGTAAATAGTAAGCATTGAATAGCAAGGTCACACACGCGGAATATAAATCAAATGAGAAACTTAATAATTCTAATACATCTCAGATATAATGATAACTCTAACCTAACTCTTGTATTTCGTTTCAACCATTCCATAAATAAATTTTCACACCAACGATACTCTTAGAAAAATACAGAAGCACGACTTCCATAGACCACGAAGACAACGTAAGTTCTCTTTGTTAAAATAAACCTTTTAAATTTTCCTCCGCGCCTTAAATTAATTTCCGAGGCCTTTTTCTCCTCCTCGTTCAGCTCTCCAATCCCTCATCAGGCTCCCTTTGCTCGACGAAGCCCTCGCAAACGCAGCTCGCATTCAATTCCGCGTAAATTACCCCTTCCCACAGGCCACTGATGTACCGTCCGTTTGCCAATGGACTTTGATCATTTCGTTGGTTGGAATCATCCACGTTGTACATTTCGACGTAAAATGTACCGGACCACGGGACTCAACAGACGTGGAGGGCTATGAGAGAATCAATTTATGTCCCCATTGTTCAAAGATAAAAGGAAAGCAGAAATTGGGTTCTTCACTTCTGGACGAATAAATCACAAGTTTTCTTTTTCTGTTAATTAATTCTCCTCCCTTATCCCAAAAAGCTAATTTAAGAGATGACTTCCGTGAAAGTCAAAAATGAATGTGAATACCGAGTGAAAATCTAGAAATAGTATTTACAAACATATTAGTAAGCCAGTTATAATAAAAGTTTTTTCTCTATTTTAAGTGGTCCACTAAGATTAAACAAACTCTTATTTATTATTATCTGGTTTAATAATTTGTTTAACAAATATTAACGTTGAATAATTGTTTCATCATGATATGTTTCAGAATATCCCAGCATGAAGGTAAGTCGCGACGAGTAAAAATTATATTTTCTGCTAAATCAACGGCATGCATTGAGGAATTTTGAAACTGCTTATGTCTTTTAGGGGTTATGTCTGTTGATTATACAAACTCTCAATGTAACACAGTTTGATAAAGACAAAAAAAACACGAAACTGACTGCTTTCATTTTCAGGCACTGGCAAGAAAGGGACACGAAACCAGAAATACGGAAACACGAAAATGGCGTAATAAATAGGATTAATTTGGATACCGTAAGCATGTTGCATAATATCACAAATAACGAGTAAAATCGTTTACGGTTGAATTTTTTTAATCCCTTCAACAATGTGATATAATTCCTGAAGAAACAAATTACAAAAGGATGTTGAGTGGTAACGCATACAAATATTAATTATGTATACTACTTTTGACATTATGTGATTATCGAAATTGACGAAAATTTTTTCAGTGTTATTGAAGTAAGAATCATCAAGAATATATCAAGCAATCCGAGTTGAGTGTCTGCGGTTCGAGGGCCGTGAAAGACAGAATCAACCAAAATCCAAACTGAATCAATCATCTTCTTCATAACCATTCCATGTGAACGATTGTCATTAGCACACGTTGACCGCCACTTTTCTTTTATATCTGAAAGGATATGGGCGTGATCACTGTAATCACTACCCGTCAAGACATACGAGCCTCTTGCGCTCGCTTGAGCTATTCTTATCAGTGTCGTTAGTATGTAATATAAATACCTTTATACTCCCTAGAGAGACAAATTCCCTTAATATTTCGCTCACTTTTTTCCTCTAATGGCCATAGCTTCGAATCTTTCTCTTCAAATCTCCCAGCACACATTATCGGTTTTTTCAACCGACGTCCTCATACAAAAGCGCCGATTCACGGAGTCGTCGTCCATCACCGAAAGCTGAAAACCTGAATGAAGCGCCGCGCTCACTCGTCACGTGCAAATCAAAATCCATCATTTCCAGACAGCGCTTTAGAGGCGAAAGGCGCCTCTCCTTCCTTTCTGCCCTGGCCGGTCGAAGCGTCCCCCGACGCGCCTGAGGACGCGTGACACGGCGAGGCGACGTCGCGACGCCTGGAGCGGCACACGAGAGCACATGCCCGCCACTCACCTCGCCCACACGACCCGAGGAATAACGATTGATTGAAAATAGTGATTCCAGGCGCTCGACTGCTAAGGTCATTAGCCCATAAGTGTGGCTCATGTTTACTCTCGGGAGGTGGCGGCGATTTTCTCCCGCTGGATGATGAGAACCGCGCCGACCTACTGTCGGATACCGGGTTTTTCCTCAACGAGTATCTCCCACTAGTGAGGCACAGCCTCAGCCGGGACATTGCTCTAAGAAAACAGCCAGCCTCCCGACATGTTGTGGTCTGAAAAACACGTAAGTGTAAATATAAGTGAGGGGCGAGTAAGACAAGAAGGGGAAGAAAAAATCGCCGTGGCCATTTTGTTTGGTTACTGCTCCGGAATTCACCTGTTGTTCGGAGAAACCGCGGAAAAAAATAATGATCAGAAGCACGGCCGGTAGAATTCACTTCCAGTCAGCGGCTGAAGTGTCTAAAATCCTGCCACCACGTCTGAACAGGAACACGCGGTCATCCTCCAGGTCTAAGCACGGCAGAGCCACCGCAGCCGGTCTAAAACGTCACACGCTGGCTGGTTTCCCTCGCAGTCCTTTCCCCTCTGTAACGTGTCGTGTCTCTCTCCCTACGCGCGCGGCAACTCCGTCCGTCATCTGTGGGAGGCGTGCGTGCGAGCGTTGCGTGCGCGGGGACGTGAGGACGCGTGACGTGCGTCACTGGCAGCGCAGGCGCTGCCTCCTCCCACCCACCTGCTCCCACCTGGGCGATCGCCGCGCTCTCTTGCGCCGGTGGTCGCCGCGTTTTATCGACACCTCCCGTGATGGATGCGCCCAAGGAACACTTGAGCCGCGCCGCCCCCTCCCCCGCCACATGCCTCGCGCCCGCCACCGCCAGGCGACACGCGAAGCTGCGCGCGCCGCTGCTCACAAATAAGGCTGTCGGAATTTTATTTATATATTTTCAAAATCGAGTTTGGATTCTAATTTTATCTATACATCATCCCAATTCTATTTCTTGTATCTAACCCATAAACGAATCCTACGTCTCGATAACGTTCGACCGTTAATTCTTAATCTTCATTTATATCCTTCAATCAAAATTCCACTCCGCTGGCCCTCCTCTCGTCTACCTCTCGTCTATCTCGCTCTCTCGTTCTACCTCTCGTCTACCTGCTCGTCTACCTCTCGTCTACCTCTCGTCTACCTCTCGTCTACCTCTCGTCTACCTCTCGTCGTAACCTCTCGTCTACCTCTCGTCTAACCTCTCGTCTAACCTCTCGTCTACCTCTCGTCTACCTCTCGTCTACCTCTCGTCTGCCTCTCGTTCTGCCTCTCGTCTGCCTCTCGTCTGCCTCTCGTCTGCCTCTCGTCTGCCTCTCGTCTTGCCTCTCGTCTACCTGCTCGTCTACCTCTCGTCTACCTCTCGTCTACCTCTTCGTCTACCTTCAGCCCTTGCTCTTGCCCTCCCTCTCTCTCGCCCTCCTCTCGCCCTCCTCTCGCCCTCCTCTCGCCCTCCTCTCGCCCTTCTCTCGCCCTTCTCTCGCCCTCCTCTCGCCCTCCTCTCGCCCTCCTCTTGCTCTCCTGGCTATGGAAATGAAATTCGATATGTATCACAAGCGCTTTCTTTGAATTGATTGAATGGTTTTCAAGTAGTAGCTGAGGTGTTAATAGTATAGAAATTGTAATATTCCAACATTACTCCGTAACTCGCTCCATTCATTGGAGAACGTATATGCAGTTGAAGCACCGCTAGTTAGGAAAGATCCATCTTTCGCCTTCATTCGTACGCATCAATTTGTTTCATTAAGATTGGTTGGTAGAACCACAGACTGTAGAGAGGACTTAGCCTGCAATACCACAATGCAATTTGTTCACGATGTACGTTTACAAGTTTTACAGTTTTTACATGTTTTGTATTATTCAGAGGACTTTACGTTCCTCCCGAAAGAATGACGTGCAGTTCTTCACATAGTAAATAGTAAGCACATAGCACATAGTAAATTCGAAAATAACGTAGCAACTAAAAAAATGTTTCAAATCTGGTATAAATTAGCGTGTCAGTTCCTTATAATCTAAGTCTCTTATTCAAGCCCAAATGTTTGCTTGATTTGTTATGTCGTAAATATTTCAGGGCGTAAAATTATACTGAATGTGTATCTTAAGAACGTTTGTGATCTAAGACGATTCGATGCTTTAACAATATTTCTATCGACTTCTATCCCAGCACACTGAAGTATCGATAGTTCTAGTAGATGTTTGGGCCGTCATACATTCAAATTTGGTCTCAACTCAAACTACGGTCCCATCTTCGGGTCTGTGTACGCAGGTACTTCTGTTTTTATACGTGCAATGAAATACGTTTTATTTTTATCAAATACATCGTTAGAAAATAATTATTTTTCAATGATTTAACACGAATAATTTCCTCGGGTCCAATATTCGTGTAAAATCGTTATACATCACAAAAAGCTTCATTAACGGTACTGGCAGTACCGATAATGAAAACAATCGCTTGATTCATGTACTTTGCTTACGCATGATCCATCAGATCAGCTTCGAAAATAATAGAATATTAATTTTTGAAAGAGTTAGTTCGGGGGTAATCAATACGCTGGCTTTAATGAATGGTATGGAGCACTATTTTCATTTTTATCCATTTATTAATCCGGTGATTTTCTCCGTCGAAATTATTTAATAAGAAAAAGGTTATCTTTGATCACTAGATTCACTGTAGATGGGACTTGAATATCACACGTTATATTGACTGATATTGCTAAAACATTGAAACATCTAGTCTCATTGTCTAACAAACACATTGTGTTAAAGAAAAAACCGACACTAAACTTTTCTCGCAGCCAACGCACGTTTTCTGTAAACATTCCTTTTTGTAATGATTTTTACTACGAAGGACTGCCGTGTCACTGTCATCGCTTTTCGGGAATTCCTTTCTAGTTTTGTGTATTTCCAATAACGACACCAATCTCGTCCTTTTTTTTGTTTAGTGATTCCCGGTACGTTAAATAACATGGTCATTAGTTCCGTAAGAGTAGTGCATATATTTTGTAGCACTAGTTAAATAATTGTTAAAAGATATGGAGAAAAATAGTGGAATACTTATGTATTATATAGCTAGGGAACGAATTTATTGTAATAAAAACGCAAAATGTGTATTTATCATTTATTTATCCTTACCTTTAAATTCTACTATAACACTTTTTTTCATGGCCTTCAATTTTTTCACAGATAGGTTTACAAATATAAGTACATTAAAAAAATATTTAAAAAAACTTATTTGGTCTCTCGAATTACATGATGACACCATTCGGGTAAACATTTTTATTCGTCTTCAGGCTTAAAATAATAATAAATACATTTATTGTACTCGTACTGTAGTATAAAATTATTTTGAAATACGATAAACATCCAAATACACTAAGATATTCATTTGAAAATAATGCATATCTTAGTGTATTTGGTATAAAATTACTTCAGAGTGTAGATTTAAAATGACATCAAGGAAAAAGGCAATTACACGTTTCTGTTAGAGAAATGCGTTTTCGGACTTACTGGAAAGGGGTGGGGTCTACTAAAAAATAGAAATATTGGAGAGTTAGGGGAGCAAACATACGTTACATTATTCACCTTCGAAGCCTTTGTACTTGCAATAAGTCTTTGATAATAGATTCCTAAATATCAAGAAAGCTCAAAAACCAGTGAGGATACCGGAGATTTGAGAAGCAGTCACATATTTTAAATAATTGTTGATACTCCATCTTAACTATCGACTATTGCAGTATAACGGGAGGGGGTGCATCACAGTAGGAAAATTAAATTTTTCAAAGTAATCTCAAATAATAGCGCCTAGACATTAAATTACAATATGCTATTTCAATGTTCGTTAACACTTTTTTTTATTTTTTATTTTCGTCTATACAAAACCCTTCCATTCAGAATATAATTTTCGCACAAAAAGTTGGGTTTTTAAATCTTAATTGAAATCTTCCAATAAACTCTGCTTCATATAAATGTTTTTCAAAGAGTACATATATGTACTTGTATATTTTGCAGATTCTCATATTTAAAATTAAACTTTCTCTTTTATTCCTTTTGATAATATATATCTTCCCTTTCATCTTACATCTTCTTCGCAAGGTTTTGCCAACAATCTAGTGAGTGACGTCTTCCTACATTTCAATTTTTTTTCTTCACATGCTCTTCCTCATATTTTCTGGAGTTAGTGTTCTGAGACATTCCACATTTATCTCTTGTCATCCATTTCGCTTCTGCTATTTTATTCCGAGTCGTATCTCTTAATGTCCGTCAACCTCGCAGAACCATGTTTTTATGTAATCTTCTTGTTTTGTTTTTGGCATATTTTTGTTTCTCTGAACAAAATGTTCTCCGGATTCGTTTTTGTAAATAACATTTTTGAGTTTTAACGTATATAGAATATTTAACATGTGTGAGGTATAATAATACACATATCATGAGTATTTTTTGACTGACAACATACGTGACAATTGTTACATTAAAAGATCCAACACTAAAGTTTCACCGCGAGAGGCGTCAACTGATGTCTCTGCAGTGCCTCAGATGGGAGGCCCTAGGTTCGTCGCTATCTGGAGGAGAATTACAGAAGCCAGCTGATCTGACCGGTAGTTTTCCGTGGTGTCTCTGATCAACACCAGACGAATGCCGGAGCAGTATTCTAACAAACGGGCCACGGACCACGCGCGATCTTTCCTTCCTCTTCCTTATTCTAACCGCCCCTCTAACACAGACTTACACTAACATGGACTGCACCATCACACATACCGGGAGACCGATCGGGAACTTACGGATTCTCCCGCCTGACGCGGTGCTCCGCTGGTGGGAGATACCTAGTTGAGGGGAAACTCCCGTTAGTCGACGGTAGGTCGGCGCTGGATCTCGCCATACAATGGGGGAAGATTGTCGCCACCTCACGAGGAAAAACACATGCACTACTGATACGGGACTAATGACCTCAGTCTCTGTTGCGCTCGTAATCTCAACCAACCAACCTAGAGTAGAGTTACTTTATGAGCGTTTGTCATTCATTCACTGCCAATGAAACTATGGATGGATGTAAGAATACATTACCAAAAATATTTGCGTCTGCTGTGAATCTGCCAAGAGAGTAACCACAATTTAACGACTTACTTTATGGGAGCCTTCAGAATTTCCAATAAACGTTGGTTGGGCGTACTCTTACGACGACATCCCAATAAAGTTACGGAAAATTGAATGAGATGCGCGGATGTAGGTTTACAATCATTTTGATATCTCCAGCTAGCAGTTATTGAATCAACCATTATGTGGGGGAGCTTCATTCTTGTTTTCATAACGTTTTCTCTACAAATAAATGAAAAATAAAAAATTCGTGGGAGAGGCGACACGCACCTGAATTGAACATCGTAATATTGAAACTACAATGCACGCAGTGAGTATCAGATCGCGGGCTCCACCTTGCCCCTTTGGTATTTTTTTTAATAGATAACAATGTGAGAAAATTACGATTGCCACTTAAATACTAATAAGAAGCAAATGTAACATATTGTTTTTAAAATAAATTAAAAACGTTTCTTCAAAAACTCTTTATTTTCCAACACAACGTTTCGGTGTTACTTGCATCATGTGTACTCATATGTATACAAAAATATATAATTGAACTGTTTACGTCAAAACAACATTTTTAATGATTGTCAAAAAACAAAATGATTAGTTTGTTTATTATTATATTATTGTTTGAACTATAGTGAATACTAAAATTAGATCTTATTTTCCAGTGTAGTACAATAATTCGTTGATTTTATGTTTTCTCTCTGTCATTAAGAATAAGGTGATTTCAGCAGTTCCTGAAGCAAGAAGGTGCATCCACCTCTAGCGTGACATTTCCATGGCTCTTTTCTATTTTGGTTCTTCCCTCATACCTGTTTTGGGCGCCGTTTGCAAAGTGACTCCCTTGTCCCGTTTAGCCACGCATTTCGCCGACGTTCTTGCTTCTTGCGTATGCCTAACATTGCGGCGCGTTCTTCGACCGATAATTTCTACTGGATTACGGTTTGCTTTGACCACTCCTTCATATTTCTACATCACAAAAGACCGTCATCAACCTATTTCCATTCCGACTGCCTGCCACTGGAAGTACTTAGAGTACCTTGTCTTTTCAAACTCTTTACGCTTCAAAACAACATGGAAGGCCAGCCCAGGGCAGCAGGAAAGCTCAAGCAATTAGCCACACACTTATGCGCAGGGTGACCTTCCAAGGCCGAAAGAAAGGAACTCGCAAGAAAACTATTACGCGGCGTTATAATGAGGCCAGGGCCAAATCACAACACCGAAGGTTTTGAAAGTATTTGTCGTGAACAAACCATGACACGATTCTGGAAGAAATTTATCAAAATTCTATAACTCCAATGAATAGGAAATGATTTTTTCCGAAATGTTGCAAAAGATCCACACACAATAATTTCTAATTTGGGACGAAGCGAACTATCAGAGAACGTAAGCCATAAGTGATCATGACGCCACCTTAGCTCAGCATTGCAGTAAACAGCGACATAGTACAAGATAACAGTTTGTAATCGTTGCTCGTTATACATTGTGTGTTTAAATTTACCCAGTGTCAAGTCGTGCCCGAACTCGTAAACGCCTTGTCCTCCTCGACCACTGGGATTTACGAATGTCATGGTTACAATGAAGAAAGTGACGAAGTGAGCGACGGTGTCGTACGACGAACGCGCTCTCGTGTGACACACGTGAGACGACTGACACGCGTCGCAAAAGAGTTCCATTCCGCCAGCCATCGACTCGCATGTGACGATGCACGAACGCCTAACGGCCGCTCCACAATGTCCCGCGAACGAGAACGGAAACGCGAAAGCGAGATACATACACTTCACATTAAACGCCAACAGGATGAGGGATAGCGCTATGAACCTGCAGCGGCGAAGAGGAAAACTTCAACAAACAGGTGCCGAATCCAGTACACGTTTATCTACGCTGCTCTGTTCACTCTTTGATTTACAATTTGTCTGTTATGTTCGTGTGTGCTGTTAAGATTAGTAAATATTTAAATGAATGTATAGTAAATAGAAAAGCAATGTAAAGAGATACAAAAATGCAAAAACAATGCAATGAACGTTCAGAAAACACAACTAACCAAATTTAAAAAAAAATACAATTCAATGTACGTTAACGTAATATGTAAACATTTTTGGTGGAGTAATTCTAAGTATTTATATGAATTAAAAAATAAATAAATTATAATTACAAAAATACCTCAAACATCTCAACAGTGACTACCAAAATCCGCCTCAAACCGTAACTTCGCAAATCCATGCTCTAACCTCAATATCTCTCTACTTTCTCAACTCCAGACCGATGGCGCGCGCAGGTCGTGCCGGTCGCTTCACTTTCATTGGTCGAGAGCCTTCCCGATCCGAAGCCTAGATAAATGTTGACGTCTTTCCCGTCCCTGTTCACATCAAGCTTCACGTTCCAGTCGTGTCGTGAACGCCTGCCTCAGACGTCCAACTTTCGACTTTCTTTACGTTCTCTGTCGTGTTGCCGTTCCCGTTGGCCGGCTATTGTGTAGCGGCCTTTAAGCAGTAGCCGCACTCTCCCCAAGAACAGAGCCGAAAGAGTTTACCACAGCAATAGAATGCGCTTATTTCACGGAACTAAGCAAGCTTCAAGAAAAATTCGGAGAAGTGCTATGAGGGCTATTCCAATGACAAACATTTTTCAAGATGCTTACATCTTCGCGTGCTTCATTCAAGGCGTTATCATTCACTTGCTTACATCTGAAGCAGCAATCTCCAAAGCTGGAATTACAAAAGTTGGTTTTGAATTGATTGATCATTCTCCTGCCTCTACATTTAGGCCAGTGATGCCTGCCATTCAGTCTGTCACTTGTAATACTGAGAAAGGAAAGGAAATTGAGGAAGTACGAGGAATAAATTGTTGGATTGTGTTGGATTAGAAAAAGTAAAATCAGAAAGAAAAACCGAAGAGAAAGAACTCAAATGTAGTTTATCAAAATACATACAAATTATTTGGGGGAGGATTTTAATTCTCGCTATTAATATGAATAGAAAAATAATTACTATAAGGAAATCAACTCAACAATGTTTTAACAAAGCCCTCCGCAAACCGTAACTTTCCAAATCCGCCTCTAACCTCAATATCGCGCTACACTCTCTGCTCCGTGCTAGACCAGTGTCGCGTGCTCAATCTGGTGGAAAACTTCGCCGCCATTTTCTTCCCTTTCATTGGTCGAGAGCCGTCCCGTTCCGGAGCCTAGATGAATGTCGACCGTCCTTCCCGTCCCTGGCCACATCATGCTTCGCGTTGCCGTCGTGTTGTGACCGCTTGCCTGGGATGTCCGTCTTTCAACTTTCTTTACGTCTCGTTCCGAAACGGACGGGGTCGTTTTGACCTCGGGACAAGATCAGACGGACGCTTGGATGCGCGGCCAGATAATCTGCCATCGTCAAAGACGTCTATGGAGCAAACGGTTCAAGGTGTTGCGCCATTAGAAACATCCGCATTGTCACACCTGTGCAGATCGGCGACTCTTGAAATAAAGAAAACGGACGTAGCATTTTTAAATTTTGCAATATTTAATAAGTAGCGCTTTGATTTCAAATAGTTTTATTGAAGTCAATGCACGCCATTGGAATTAATTAGAAGTATGTTGCCTATTTTTAATTAAAATGTATTTAAATAAAAATTATAATTTTATTAAAATAAACAAAGAATCCCCCCTTGTGACATTGTCGTTTCAAAATGCAATCTGTGTGTGTGTGTGTTTGTGTGTTGTGCGTAATTGTTCCGCTTTACAAGTTCTCTAATCTAAAGTTGCCCACAGATGAAGTGCGCCGAGCCCCTGGTCGATAAGGATAAAATATGAGGATAATTTGAAAGAAAACCTCCCTGAGTAACATTCCGTAAAGGTTTCTAATATTGTTACGATAGTAATATAAGCAGAAATATTCATAACTCATCAAATAACCACGTTCGACATTTGATCTTCCTGCCTGGGGACCTGAAGTCACCACGTGCAATCAACACTCGCCCCATGGTCGCAGTCCGAGTGCGTCACCCATTTTTTATCCAACAAATATCTTTTGATAAGCGATGTCCTTAATTTTATGAACAGTAGATATTTGCAAATTATGTGAGCCTGAGATTTGATTTAGTTTTTGCAAAGCTGTTTGCAGTTTGCGTTCGCACTGCTTGATGACAACGTGATCCTCAAATTTTTATAAACGCACATGGCAGGTTTATTCCCTTTTAATGTAATACTCTGTTCACGTTTCCTTTTTAAATATTTATACTACTTTACCATTATTCCAGTTTTCTGGAAGAGATTTCGAGGTTGAGTTCACTAAATTAAGTGGATATACGCACGATTTTTTTTTTGTCTTTCGTACTTCACACAGATATACAGCGGATGCAGAATTTTGGCGAACATTTTTGAAGTACGCCTATGTAAAGTTTCTTTTGCAAGTTTAAATTCGTTTTGGAACTGACGGATTTGGATGATTTTGAGGGAGGACGTTGTGGCCACTCTGGCGCAGTGTACTTGACAAACACTCTGCTCCCTCGCGCAGTCACTTGTGCTGCGAATCGATCCTACGACCAACCGCGCATTTCGACGCTAAATCCACACATGGACGGAACGGGGTGGAGTGCAAATGAGAGAACACCCAGGGTGGAGAGAGCTTTGAGAAGGAGAATGTTGAATAGCCCAGGACGGGGAACAGGGCGAGGCGGGGAGCGGGGCGGTAGATGAATGGGGGCCGAGGGGGAGGGTGGCTGGC